>JAHXMU010000735.1:281443-316088 GCA_019455685.1 Philornis downsi | reverse complement strand
GCACGCGATCGATCTCGATCTGCGCGCGCACGAGCTGCCGAAACTGATCAGGAAACTGCCGCTCGGCGCTTGCAAGATCGTGCACGAGCCACAAGAGCACGACAGCCACCCATTTCTTTGGACCGCATTGCGTTCGATTACCGCTACGACATTGATTATAGCACACATCCTTTCGTACAAATCGGACCAATGGACAAAGTGTGTCGGTACTGCAACGCCTTGAAATGGCATGTGCTGCTCAAGTCGTTGCAAGCACCACCTGAACCATTGCAAACGTTGCTGGCTGGTACAACTGACGAATCTAAGCATTTCCTCACCAACATCCGCAAGTACAATGCATGTTTTCAGATGACATCATTCGGCGCAACACAAATCGTACGTGCCAACTTCATGCCGACGTTCAAAGTACAAGGCCAAATCTACCACCATGCTGACTCACTTCTGCCACTTCCAGACGCAGAGCACAAATTTCTGCAAATCTACTTCATGGGAGATGATGACGAACAAGTTCGACAGCGTTGCGGATTCATTCCTACTGCTCGGCAAAGCATTGTTGCATCGCTTCAAGCATTCCTTCAACGGCACAACGAGCTCATTCGACTATTCCAAACCGCAATAGAAAATATGCCTGCAGATGACTACAGAATTGTCATAAAAGCAGACCGTGCGCCAGCAGGAGAACATGAACGACGCTTCAACGCACCGACAGTAAACGAAGTGGCGATTATCATTGCTGGGGAGCAGCATGAGCCACGTGATATTGTTCTCCATCGCCGCAGCAACACATTAGTGCGCATCAAAGAAACACATAAATCGTACGATGCCTTGCAGTATCCGCTCATCTTTTGGGCCGGCCAAAATGGATACGATTTTACGTATAAGCTGAAGAACCCAGCAACCGGCGAAGATATGGCCAAGAAAATGAGCTGTATGGACTTCTATGCATTCCGCTTGATGTTGTTCAGCAATCAAGACAACCACATTCTCAAATATCGTCAATTGTTTCATCAGTTTGCTGTCGATATGTACGCGAAAGTCGAATCTGAACGCCTTGCATTCCTTCGTCACAATCAAACAAAACTGCGTGCCGAAAATTACATTCATCTCAGAGACGCTATAGCAAACGATGGCAATGTCAACGATCTTGGAACAATGGTGATTCTGCCATCCACGTACATCGGCAGCCCGCGTCATATGCACGAATACGCACAAGATGCAATGACATACGTTCGTTCATACGGCCGGCCGGATTTGTTCATAACATTTACATGCAATCCGGCGTGGCCCGAAATTCAAGAACTTTTGTTGCCAGGACAAAAGCCTATCGACCGTCATGACATCATTGCCCGCGTATTCAAACAAAAATTGAAATCGTTGGTGGACTTCATCGTCAAGCATCATGTTTTCGGAGAAACGCGTTGCTGGCTCTACTCCGTCAAATGGCAAAAACGTGGACTGCCACACGCACACATGTTAGTTTGGCTCATTCAGAAAATCACAACCGATCAAATTGACGATGTGATTTTTGCTGAGTTGCCTGATGAACAACTCGATCCAAAATTGTTCCAAATCGTGAAACAAAATATGGTGCATGGTCCCTGCGGCACATTGAACCCAAATTCACCATGCATGGTAGATGGGAAATGCACGAAACGTTATCCGCGTCAACTTACAAGTGACACAGTTACGGGAACTGATGGATATCCTCTCTATCGTCGACGATCGACTGAAGATGGAGGATATTCTACTTCAGTCACCATTCGTGGAGTTAAAATCGACATCGACAATCGCTGGGTCGTTCCATATTCGCCGTTGCTCAGCAAAACATACAACGCGCACATCAATGTGGAATACTGCAATTCGGTGAAATCAATCAAATACATTTGCAAATATGTCAACAAGGGAAGCGATATGGCCGTTTTTGCAACAGAGAATGCAAATGACAATGCAAATGTTCGTGTCGATGTTGACGAAATACAACAATACCAAATGGGCCGATACATAAGCAGCAATTAAGGGATTTGGCGAATTTTCGGATTTTCCATTCATGATCGACAACCAACGGTGGTTCATTTGTCTGTCCATCTCGAAAATGGACAACGCGTATATTTCACCGCTGAAAATGCAGCTGAACGCGCAACAACACCGCCAGCCACAACATTGACTGCTTTCTTCACATTATGTCAAGATGACCCATTTGCTGCCACTTTGCTGTATTCGGAAAAAATTCCAGCGTCGCAAACAAGGAAAGCCGTTACAAGGGCAAGTTGGAATTTTCTCAACGAATGCATTAGGTCGTTTATACACCGTTCATCCCAGCAATGCCGAATGCTTCTATTTGCGCATGTTATTGATCAATGTTCGCGGACCGAAATCGTTTCAACAACTTCGCACAGTTGACGGCTACCTTTGCCCAACTTATCGCGATGCGTGCCAACGACTGGATTTATTGGAGAGCGACACGCATTGGGACACCACTCTGTCAGATGCGTCATCGACTAGCAAATCAAATCAGATTCGCGCGCTGTTTGCAATTATTCTGACCACGTGTTTCCCATCTGATCCAGTTCATTTGTGGGATAAACACAAAGATGCCATGTCGGAAGATTTTCTGTTTGGCCATCGAAATGACACCAATAGCCCAGATGCGCAATTCACGCCAGAAATTTACAACAAAGCATTGTGCGCTATCGAAGACAAATGCTTGGCAATCGTTAACAAACCACTGGTTCAGCTTGGACTGCCAGCTCCACTTCGGCCAGCCACTGATTTATATGATCGCGATTTGCATCGGGAACAGAAATACGATCCTCACGAATTGCAGTCGTTCGTTGACGCACAATTGCCACGCACTCTGCCAGAACAACGTAACGTCTACAACACCATAATGACAGCAGTCGGATTGTATTTCTTGGACGCTTCCGGAGGAACTGGAAAAACATTCACCATTTCGTTGATTTTGGCGAGCATTCGTGCGCACAACAACATTGCTGTTGCGGTAGCATCTTCATTGATTGCAGCAACACTTCTCGCAGGTGGCCGAACAGCGCATTCAGCATTCAAATTGCCATTGAATTTGCACCAAACGGACACACCGAATTGCAACATTAAGAAAAACTCCGGAATGGCCAAGGTGTTGAAAGCATGCTAACTCATCGTATGGGACAAATGCACAATGGCTCACAAAAAGTCGTTAGAAGCGCTTGATCGCACGCTCAAAGATTTGCGCGAAGATTATCGACCGTTCGGCGGTGCAGTTATTTTGTTAGCTGGAGATTTTCGTCAAACACTTCCAGTAATTCCAAAATCAACTCCTGCCGACGAAATAAATGCATGCCTCAAATCATCCGTTCTCTGGCGAATTGCGCGTAAATTGACATTGACAACAAATATGAGAGTGCACTTCCAACCAGATGCATCTTCCGCTCGGTTCGCTGAACAACTTCTTCAGCTTGGAGATGGAAAAATGCCAATCGATCCATCGTCGAAATGCATTACGCTGCCGCCTAATTTTTGCGATGTAACACAAACCGTTCCGGCACTAATTGACAAAGTGTTCCCGAGTATTAGCATCAACTATGTCAACCATCAATGGTTGTGCGAGCGAGCCATTTTAGCAGCGAAAAACAATGATGTCAACGTCATCAATTTGTCGATTCAAGCGCAAATTCCTGGAGATTGCCACACGTACAAATCGGTCGATTCCGTCACAAATCAAGATGAAGCGGTCAATTATCCAATTGAATTCTTGAATGCTCTTGATTTGCCCGGCCTACCACCGCACATATTGAGTTTGAAAATTGGCGCGCCGATCATATTGCTTCGCAATCTGAATCCACCAAGACTTTGCAACGGCACTCGATTGGCAGTAAAGCGCATGATGAACAACGTCATCGAAGCCACAATTTTTAATGGCTCATTCAGAGGAGAGGACGTGCTGATTCCCCGCATTCCCATGATTCCAACTGACATGCCATTCAAATTCAAGCGCTTACAATTTCTAATTCGTCTGGCCTTTGCAATGACAATAAACAAGGTCCAAGGGCAGACATTGCAAGTTTGCGGCATCAATTTGGAGAATCCATGCTTTTCACACGGACAACTTTATGTGGCCTGTTCCCGCGTTGGCAAGCCATCAAATTTGTTCATCTATGCTCCCGATGGCAGAACCAAAAATGTCGTGCACATAAATGCATTGCAATAGATGCGTCATTCAGCATTTTTCATTGAATAAAAAATCAATATTTCCACACACAAAACATGCCTTCGTTGCTTCTTTCTTCCCATTTACAAACTTTTTTTGGCCTAGCAGCGCGGGCCGGGTTCAGCTAGTATCTTTATATATATAATTCTACTGTACGGGCGTTGTCAGTGAACTCCTCCTAAACGGCTGGATCGCTTTGCATAAATTTTTGTATATGCGTCTGGGTGGTGCCCGGGATGGTTTAGATTTACAATTCGGTCCAATTGGACAAAGGGGCGTGGTACCTCCCATACAAACAAAAAATTAAAAATCAACTATTTCTGCTCCTGCTTACGGTATTTGAAAATTTGGTGCGTAGGTTTGGTGTACATATCTTAAGTGCTCCTGCAAATATGGGCGGGATTGGACAATGGGGAGTGGTACCTCCTATACAAACCACAAATTAAAAAGCAATTATTTCTGCTCCTGCTAACGGCATTTAAACAGAATTTTGTATTTCGGTTGAGTGAACATATTTTAAGTTCTTCTGCAAATATAGGCGTGGTACCTCCCATAATAATCTTCTTTATGTATATAATTCTACTGTACGTGTGTATGTCGCTGAACTCATACTAAACGGCTGGACCGATTTGAATAAATCATTTTCAGTGAATATTATTTTAATTCGTTGAGTCGCGCATCATTTTCTGAAACAAAGTTAACATTTAACAAAAGTGGTTTGTTTTGCTTCGAATTGGAACACAACGAGTGCGGTGTCATTGTAAACAACACAAATTTGAATCAATAAAAATAAAATTTGAAGGTAAAGCAACGTTTGCCGGGTCGGCTAGTATATTATACATGTGCTCATTTTATGTACGAAAAAACATGCAAACATGCATATTTCTTTGATTGAACAAATAGCTTATTTTCCAAAACAAGTTTATTAAACTGAACTTTCTTTCAAGATGTTGTTGGTAGACGTCTGCCATTCTCATTAGTGATTTGTTTCAAAGTACTACTTTGGACAAAAGAACTTACAAGATTTGAAGCAAAAATTATGAAGTAGAATACTATTTACATATTCTTGTTCTATCTTATCATTGCATTTGAAATAAAATGAATGTCTAAACATTCAACACTTTAAAATCTTGTTCCAATCTGATATTTTTTAAAGCCTATTTGAGACAATAACTATCTTCATGGAACGTAATCATGCTATTTACAAACTGGTTGAGAAGTATTCAATATTTTCGATATGATATGATATATGATATGGCTTAGTCTACTACTTCTGAAACGTATTAATTTTTCTTTTATAATAGTGACGAAAATGTTCTGCCATTAAGTTCGATTTTTATACATTTTTAACATATTTTGAAATAATTTTTCCAAATGTTTCATCCTATTCTATCATTTGTAACAAAAAGCTATTTCGTTTACATTCAATTAACAAGATACGAAAGAGCTTCTCGGAGTCATGATCTTTTACAGGTTTCTACTTTTGTACTTGTTAATATTTCATTACTCCTGGTTATTATTTTTTTTTAAGAAATTATTTAAAAAAATAGTAATCCCAACAAATTAAATGAAATCATAGTGTCGGATAAGATCGCCCTAGACTGCAAGTTTATATTGCTATTTATATTGCTATTGAAATAAGGGCCACCCTAACATATTTGCTTTCGTTGTTACTGATGTGACAACAACAACACATACAACTGTTTCTATGTTTCGCTTTGGTCAGTTTTATGCGCTGTTGTTGTCTTTTTGTTTACAAAATTGAACATCTTTAAGCAGAGCAACAACAACAACAGCATAAATAGTTCTTGCCGTTTACTTCAATTTCTTTCGTTAAGTTTTTTTTTGTTGTTGCTCTTGCACATGCATTATGTATTTATCAACTATCGTTTATTCTATTGTATTGTTTTTTGGTGGCCCAGCGATAATTATAATTTAAGGAACTTAGTTGAAAATAAATCGTGAACGATCGAAGTTCAAATTGAGCCGCAATTTGAATCTTCTCTTTTTTTTAATTCGGGAAATAAAATATAAGAACTTCTGCGCAAACACATAGGCTAATATAGAGCCAAACTTTATGGTTAACAGTGACATCTACGTTCTCAAATGTGTGTCCAATGTACTGAATGCTATTTGATTCTTATTTCTTAAAATTTCAATATGACATTTAAAATGAAACGATTTGATCTGTTTTTAAGCACTTTTCTTTCTGAAAAACAGACATATATAAATGGAACCACAGAGGAAACTTACCTTGAAATTGGTCCAACCATATTGGTTGACTGTAATGTTCGGTGGCCAATACACCCGTATTAAGGAAAACTAGTATAATAATCAACCAGTAAAATGCCTGAGATTTTACTGCTTTACGGCAGGCCCTTCGAAGACGACGGTTAACACGTTCTATTTTCTTTTTCTTCTTTCGAAAGTATGAATCATTTTGCTGAATGTCTATGCCATGTTCTAGATCTTTCACATTTTCAGATGATGTCGCCTCGCAAATATTTTTCGCTTCCGTTATTATCTGCCCATCTGTATCAGGTTCAATATCTTCAGCCTGCGTGATCCAGTCCAAATAACCACGCAAATCATCTTCTATTTGTTGTTTCTCCCGCAGTTTTTGGAAGTCACCTCGATTTTTTGCTTTTGTACGCTCCTTGGAAAACTCGCCCGATAAAACGCCTAGAATTAAGTTCATAACAAAAAATGCACCCAATATAACCATTGAAACAAAATAAATCCACTCCCACGTGGATCCCATCGAATCTTGGATCTAAAATAATGAATACAAATAATGAAGCCTTCTTTAGTAATTTTTATATAGAAAAGACCTCACTTACACTGTACAAAATATCAGTCCAGCCCTCTAATGTAATGCACTGAAAAACAGTCAACATTGATAGACCAAAGTTATCAAAATTTGTAATACCATCATTGGGCCCATCCCACCCGTCGTAGCAGTCATAGCCTGGTGGGCAAATATAACCCTCACCGCATGCATGTGGCTCTTCGTCGAAATCACCTGTTATATTGTGTCTGCAAGTTTTATGCAGTTTGCCAGAAAACAATTCAAGACCAATTATAGCATAGATTATTATCACAAAAAGGACCAATAAAGCAATGTGCAGCAGTGGTATCATAGCTTTCAAGATAGAGTTTAGGACGACTTGTAAGCCTATACATTATAAGAAAAACTACAAAATAAATATTTTCACCATTTTGACCGCGACGTCAACAAACTTACTTGGAACTCCAGAGACCAATCTTAAGGGACGCAAAACACGAAATGCCTTCAGCGCTTTAACATCGAATCCCTCCCTCATTATGTTGGACAAGACTGTAGAGACCATTCTACGGGATAAATTTAATATGTAAATAATCAGCGAGTAATTCAGAAGATAAGTACTTTTAGCTCTGAGAATTGGCTTTTTACAGCATAACACTGTTTAATGGCAATATAGTATGTGCAGTGCACATACGTGAAATATTTCAATATATGAGAAATTAAAGCCAAAGGTTATTTCGTAGTTGAGTTTTCCTTGTTCTAACAGATATAGATATATAGGTATATTATATAGATATATAGATATATTATATACAAAATGTTGGGAGATGATTATGAGGAAAGCTGCAGTTAACACGTCTGGTACCATCTTTAACAAAAGCCATATGTTACTCGCATATGCAGATGACATAGACATCATTGGCAGAAAACTGCGAGATTTTACTGCATAATCCTGGGTTATGGCGCAAGCGGATGAATCAGTACTGGCAGTTTTCGAGAGGAAAATACTCATGGGTCCATCATCGTTAACGGAGAGTATCGGCTTCGCATAAACAATGAGCTGTATGAGCTATATGCCGACATCGATGTGGTCAAACGCATTAATATACAGCGATTGCATTGGCCGGGTCATGTTATGCGGATAGATCCAAATGCTCCGGCACGAAACGTTTTTGACAACGAACCCGTTGGACGACACAGAAGAGGGCGACCAAATCTGCGTTGGAAGAACCAGGCTTTTGAAATACTATCGAAATTTGGTGTGATGAACTGGAGGAGAAGAAGAAACGCTTGGAATTACTTTCTACGGGCGGCGTACAATAGATAAGGATGTCTATTCCAGTGACCACCTAAGAAGAAGAATTATATTTTGAACTCGTGCTCAATAGTTATACTAAACTGGTTTTATCCAAATGCGAGCATCAAAACTATCGTCACTAAAGGGTTAAAATGCCTAACCCTTTAGTGACGATAATTTTATATGGAGAATTTACCAAATGTTGGAGTCATATACATATATTTTCAGTTTAGTGGAAATTATGTTAAGACTGAAATTTCGCACCTAAGTAAATATGAAGTCATAACTATAACACAGGCCTACTACCATATAGCACGATACTAAACATGTTTTACTCTCTAAAAACGTGACGAAAATTACACAAAGTGATTATTAATGACTTTCTCATTAAAAAAAATAGAAATAGGTGTATTATGTAACAAAATGGAAACTAAATAAAAATAAACAACTCATCTTTCGTTGGCAAAAATATGTTCAAAAGTGGGTATCAACGTTAGCTTATCAACGTATGTATGTAAACCAATAACAATCTAAGTATGTATGATTATAATAACAAAAACACGAAAAATGTTTCGTTCTAAGTGAAACTAGAGTTGGTCATTGCTCCGGTTGTTCTTATTGCGGGCCAGTAACATAGTTTTCAATTTGCAAGAAGTTTTTTTTCTGTTTGCGACTGGTTGCGGCACATTGTCCTCATTCCACATGCAATGTCGCTGACTGTCTAGTTCAAAGGTAACTATCAGCATTTGTAGCTTTTTTTCCTTTTCAGACTCTTTAGAACATAAGTGGGAGCTGACCATTCCGTGCGCGAGCTCGCTCCATTGTCTAAACAATCGAACGAATATCGGTGCCAGAGCAAAAAAGACACTAGTTACGTTGAATAGTATAGGAATTTAAAAGAAAAACAGAGAAAATGGGTGTGAACAATCTATCTGAAGAAGGAGAACTGTATTGTCAATTGTCATAAGGAAAAGTAGTATTATGTAAACCATGTTGGTAGCAAAAACCGACCAGGCCCCGATCAGTAGGCAAGACCAACGTCCACATGGGCCTTGCCAGGGATCTCTCAAATCTATGCCTGTCAGTAACGGGGAAGTTTCGCAAATACAGGTTTTAGGTAATCCTGGTTTCTCAATGTTTATGCAATTATGGGAAATATGTTCCTCGCAGAAACTGGTGCCCAGTTGGGATAAGATCAGTGCCTAAAATGTCCGGACAATAAGTCTTCAGCATTGCGACAACTGGAATGTTTCAGGCGCACAGGATTTGAGTAAATCCGGCTTTTATTTGGAAATATTTTCATTGTCAACATGAAAATATACAGTTTCTGTCTTGAATAATGCTTTGGTATGATTGTGGATTTCATATTTGCCTTCATTCGGAATGTTTCTTACATTTGCACTGAGCAAAATGTTTGGTAAACTGGAAACTGGAATCTGCAGAATGTTGGAAATACAAAATTAGCTAAGTACAGAAAAAAAAATTTATTCATTTAAAAAAAAAAAAAAATAGTGGATTAAGGAAAAAGAAGGATCATTGGAGAAAAAAAGGTAAATTTAAAGAGAGAGTTTATAGAAATGGCAAAAAGTGTGTATTTGTTTACCTACGTGCAGATAGAGGTTCGTTTTCTGAGAGACTTTGAATATGATTCGTCAATATATGGAACTGCCGGTATTTCTGCAATATATTTTTGCCACACCACTTCGTTTTCATTGTCCCCCAATAAAAAACAATTTATCGGCAGGCATCGACACTAGACCAGCCAATTCAACACCCAATGATTTTAGGCCCGCAATATGATTGAATGAATGAATGTCCGGTGATTAGATTCTGTGTGTAGGGTGTCCGTCGGGAAGGTATACTACTTTATTTTGGCGCCATTTTGGTAAACATTGTTCTCGACAGTTCATATTTGCCAGTCGTGAAGTAGAGAAGTGGTAAATTTATTATGGAAAAATAATCGATAAACCAACATGTTTTAATCGCTAAAACATTTTATCAAAATCAATCATCGATTACTGTGACGATGAGAAAGTTACGTAAAATTTTTGGGAGAAACAACGTGCCATCAAGACGCACTATTTATCGTGTAGTGAATGATTTCGAAGAAAGAGGGTCTGTAGCTAGTAGGGCCACGCATAGACCACAACGTACTGAAAAATCAACTGAAAACATTATTGCTGAACAAGAAAGTGTTCAAAACAATCCATCAACATCAACTGGACGCCGTGCTTAGGTTCTGGTCTTCAAAAAACTTCTTTGGCCACAATTTTGCACAAGGATTTGCATTTGTTTCCATTTAAGATTCAGTTGACACAAGAGATTCTTCCCCAAGACCATTTACGCCGCCGTACATATGCCAATAGTATGTTACAGCCCGCCCAAGCCAACTCCGATTTTCATGAAAAAATCATAATGGGTGACGACGCACATTTTCATTTGAATGGATATGTGAATAAACAGAATAGTCGGTTCTGGGCAATGGAAAACCCTCAAATTATTCATCAGTCGCTTTTGCATTCATTAAAAGTGACAGTCTGGTGTGCAATTTGGCCAGGAGAATCATTGGAACTTACTTCTTTGAAACTGAAAACGGCGTAACCGTAACTGTCAATGGGGAGCGATATTGTGATATGATTGAAAACTTTTTAACGCCACAACTGCATGCTATGGGCTTGATTAACATGTGGTATCAACAAGACGGTGCCACATCACATACAGCCAGGATTACAATGGAATTACTGCGCGACCTCTTTTCACAACAAGTTATTTCAAGAAATGGTGATGTTGATTGGCCTCCACGGTCGCCTGGTTTGACTTCTCCGAACTTCTTTTTGTGGGGTATCTGAAAAGCAAGGTTTATGCAAACAACCCAGAAACGCTTGAGCAACTCAAATAAAATATTCGTGATGGAATTAATGAAATACCGCGTGAAATGTGTGGGAGTGTAATGGAAAATGTGCTCAAAGGGCTCGCATTTGTGAAGCTAAGAGAAGCGGAGATTTATCTGATATTGCATTCCATACATAAATGCCGACATTAAATAAAACATTTATCAATATAAGATTCATTCTCTTTCAATTAATCCATTCTCTTTCATTTAATCAAAAATTATAAACAAACAAAGTGGTATACCTTCCCGACGGACACCCTGTATATGTTATTATTTATTTACTTTAAGGATATGCAATCAACTTTTATTTAAATATACATTTGTCGGCAAAGCCTATACGCTCATTTTGAAATGACACTGACCCACAGGAATCCTCCTGTGAAATAATATTAAAATCTTTGAGCTTTTCACATCAAACAAGTCTTTATACCGGCCAACAATCAACCGTGATTTGTTTATGATAGGTCTCTATAGACACGCTTGGCAACTTACATTTCAGTCAAATCGGAAGACATCGACTTTTCGAACGGAGGTGTTCAGATATGATTACACAAACCCATTCAAGATGATAGTTAACATCAGCATACGGATAAATTTCGAAACTATTAAACATGTGTCTCAAATCAACTAGCAAGTACAATATTTAGTTGTTACAAAATTCTATGCATATATCGTGTTTGATCACAACAGCTACTTTCATTTATTCAGAATTCTTTTTAATAAGTTTTAGTGTAATGAACATAAATAATAGAAACTTACCCAATCACAACTATGAAGAAATCCAGAAAATTCCAGCTATTTCTTAAATAAGATCCGGGGTGTAATGCGAATCCATATGCAATGATTTTCATAGCACACTCTGCAGTAAATATTACCAGGAACACATATTCTATTTTTTCCTGAAAACAATACGATATGTTTGTGAATCCGAAAACCATCAACAGTTGTGTAAACAGTTAACTAGATAGTAATTTTGCGCAGCAAGTAGTTACAGTTTTTAAGGTCGAAATATATTATTTTGGTATATAATATAATATATATAATATTATATACAGGGTGGGCCATAAGGGTGTTGGCGGTTTAAACATTCAATTTCTCGGTAACGCGCGGCGCGGGGTTGGCGGGGGGATATGTTGTTCGCTGCGCCGCTTCCTGGAAATTTAGTCGCCATGGAGCCGTACACGGGAGTGCAGCGTGCATTTTGTGTCCGAGCGTATTACGAAAACAATAAATTAGTGATTACTGCACGACGTTTGTATCGACATGAACACGGTTTACACGATTTAAGTTCCAAGCGCCAATGTGATACGAAAATGGATCAGAATGTTCGAAACAACCGGCTCAACAGTACCAATTACGGTTCGTGGTCGCCCAATTTCTGCAAGATCAGCCGACATTGTGGAGCGTGTTCGTGTTTCAGTTCACGACGGTGAGAACGAACAATTATTGCAACATGCTAGCAGACTTTTTGGTGCCAGCTTCGCAAGAACTTCAAGGCAATACCTCGAGGATGTGGTTTCAACAGGATGGGGCCACATATCATACGGCTAGGGTATCCATAGAGCTGCTGAAAAATGTTTTTCCTGGAAAACTCATTTCGAAAAGGAAGGATATTGAATGGCCCCCACGTAGCCCCGATCTCTCTCCATGCGATTATTTTCTATGGGGCTACCTCAAATCGGTAGTCTACGAGAATAATCCGACCAATTTAGAGCAGTTGAAGAGGAACATTATTCAGGAAAGTAACAAAATACCGAGAACAACTTTTTAACGAGTTTTCCAAAATTTGCGACTTCGGTTCCAAGAGTGTCAAGCAGCCGAGGGAAGCCATTTGGACAACATTATTTTTAAGTCTTAAAAATTCCCATGCTTCTACTTTTTAAAAATACAAATCCATTTTTTTATGTTTCGTAGTTTTTTTTTTAATTGAATATTTAAACCGCCAACACTCTTATGGCCCACCCTGTATTTTGATAGTTGTAACCAACATCAGCTTTTCCACAGATCGTTTTGTAGGTTATTCAAAAAATATTTGATCGGTTCTCAAATATTGCATCAAGGGCAAAGCATAAACAGGTCTAAATTGTTGTTTTCTACACTTTTATCTAAATACCTAAAACAAAATATGGATCTCATTGGAAAAGAGTTTTAGGACTATAATTAAATGTCTTTATACCTTCTAAAGTAGGTTACAATTGATTGATGATAAAATTTTTTGAAAAATAAATTTAGATTTGAATTACTTGTATTTATTTTATACTGCTAACTTATATTCAATATCCAGAAAAAGAGCAATTATTCACATGAACTTAAATATATTTAGTTAGCACAAATGATATTAGCACTGCAAAGCGTGATTTTAATTTTTTCATACGAAAGTTACTTCCTCTTGTATTTTTTGAGTGGATTGAAAAATGCACCTCGTTCAAAAACACAATTTGATCGTGAATACTTTCGAGAGCCGAACTTTTCTGAACAAAAATTTGCAAACCAAATGTTCGATACAAAAAATACGATTAGAAAAAAAAAAAACAGTAATAAATACAATATAAAAAACAACACAAAATAAAATACATACAAAAAATAAATAAATAAATACAAATGGATTGTGGATATTTTGGAGAGACTAACTTTAGATGTCCACAAAAATTTGGAAACCAAATTGTTCGATACAATAAATACGATTTTCAATTCGACGTCTTTTGATATTATCAGTTAAACCAAATGATTTTCATATTTCTGTTCCATATTCGAATTTTTGTATAAATTATTTCAAAATATGTAGTTTATATTTTTTGTAATAACATAAAACAATTTGTAAAATGTTGGTCCAATTTTTTAAAATTATCGCGAAATTTACATTTTCTACACCAGGGATTAATTACATATCAATATAATTTAGATTAATATTACACACAGCAATGTCGTGGTTCTTTAAGCCTCCAGAATGTCAAAGGCAAAATTTAATACATTTGGCATCTCTAAAAGAGAAGGGATTTTTTGCTACAACCGAGCAAAAAAAAATTGAAGGTTCTCCAAAACAGAAATCAATTTCATTAGCAACAAAATAGCACCAACAGTGATTCCAGATTACTTTGTATATCGAAAATATATACAACTTAAAAGCAGTAATAATAACACTGTTTTTGCAAAACAATGATTTGAATTAATGAAATGTTTTACTTTCAATGGGAAGTTGTCATTTCTTGAATAGTTATGAGTAGTAAACTGGCTAGACAGGGGCCAATAAACTATTACATTCAATTTACCTTTAAAATTTAAATTTTCACTGTATAGTCTCACAAATTTAAAATATATGTACTATGTTTGTGAAATGTGTTCGGACATATAACGCCACAATTACATAACAGCACTACATAATTAGTACTGAATGGTTGTCAAATTGCTAGTACTTACCTTCTATGACAACCCAACTGGAAGAATAGTTGTGGTGAATATTGTGATATTTGATATGCAATCGAAACTAATCGAATTTTCTGAAACAAACGAACAAATCGAATGAAGAATTGATTTTTAGATTTTTTGGTATGTTGCTAACTGGTATAGATTGAACATAAAAAATGCAAATATGAAACATAACGGATTATGCAGGTTCAATCTATGTAGGAGAAATGCATAACAATTTTTTTTTTTGTTTTTTTTGTTAACTTGAAAGATTGGACTGTATTTATTGTGTACAAGCAAATATGTTTCCAAAATTTCCGTGGAAATCATGACAAAGCATACATTACTTAGAATCTTTTAAAATTACTATTTAGAGTGTTTTATTTTTATATCATAATGCTTACCAGCAACTGATTTGTCGCATTCGAATCACCGGAAGGGAATGGTGTGTAAACAGACAACGCTACGCAGTTGGCAAATATAGTTAGTAAAATAAAATATTCGAAAGTTCTATGATAGATATTGAGTTAGGGTTATGTAAGTAAAATAGAGAAATATATATATATATATATATATATATATGATGTATATATATATATATAAACATTTTCTTTTTTTTGAAAAGGATACTTTGAATCAACAATTTTGATACAAAATGCTCGAATTGGATTCTTGAGACCTAGACAAAATATTACAGTTTCCTCCCGATCCGGAACAGGTTTGCTTCCAGGGCGACGTTGAGGTTTTTTCTGAACCGCGGCTTTTTGCAATGCTGTGATATTTTCCGAAGCATAATTGGACTCCATTAGAACACCAAGAGCTTAACATCCGCCTGTAAAAAAATTTAATTTCAATTGTGTTAAAAGTACAATGATGTAGCTGTAGACAAAAAATTACTACTTTAGAGCTAGCGCTGTCAACAACAATTGTGAAGAACAGTCTTAAATACAACAAGAAAGTAAGTAAAAAAACGCTATGTCGCCTTAAAATATATTATATGGCGACCCTGCCAGGAGTGTATGTTTCTTCCGTAGGGTAGAGCTGATTGGGAAATACGTTTACCAGGAGCATGCATACGACCCATCTCGTCAGATTTTGTGTTGATGTCTAAGAGTGCAGACATAAATAATGTCTGCAAACTTGTTTATGTAAATGAAATTCACGGAAATAATGTTGAACAATCGTTAATTAATGAAGTACCCTTACTAAACAGTTCTCCGTTGTATCGCAATCATAGCCAAAATTAGAGATATCGCTAGGAAAAGCAACAATTTTGTACATTCAAATTCAAAAAGTATACAGTTTTAAAGCAATTCTGTGTTTTGAACAAAATTATAACAAAAAAAAAATCAACAACACTAAAAGATCAGTGGTAATGAATATTTTTAAACACAATATATGTAACTAATCAAAGTGAATTAATAGAATGAAAAATTATTATGTACATTTAAGGGAAAGCTAATTAAATCTCCATAATGAATTAATCTACATATTTCAAGTGTTAAAGAATACAGTGGTCACTAAAAAACAATAAAACAACAATTTTAATAAAAAGGACAAAATTGAAACAAAATGAAAACAAATTGTGTCGTTGGCTCGGAAATGACAGATTTCGTCCGGAAAGAGAAGGAACATTATCTTTGATGAATCGCCAATAACTATACTAATGCTTTCATATGTTATATCTGCCAGTGAAGACAACACCATTTCAACAACACCAAACCGAGAACAGCACAAATAACAACACCCTCAACAGAATTAACAACAGCACCCGCTATAGCAAGGACTGCTACTATTAGCAGAGTCACCTTCAACAAACCGGCAGCATAAGTAACTTCAATAGTTTCAGCAAATCATATAACAACAATAATATCAAGATAAGAACAGTGAGTTTGATTTCAGAAACATATTAGTATTTTTCAATTTCTAAAACATTGACCTTGTCAACTTTAATTGTCATCTAAATTAAAATAGCCAAAATTCACTACCAATTCAGTCAGATCCGTGGATGATATTTCATGGATTGGGATACGATACTCTCGAACCGTAGCAGGAATAACAACCGTCATAATAATAACAACAATAGTAACAGCAACAATTTCAACGCCGTGCAAAGTACAACGTATACCACTGAGAATAACTCGGGAAACGTACAAGCAACACTAAATGCTCCTCAAACTCTAAAATATTACGTTCTAAGTTCCCGCTGTTTGCCAATAGATGGCGCCAGCTGTAAGTGCTACTCGATTCTGCCGTAACCTAAACGTCATATGGTAAACATACCGCCTCGACACAATAGTGATTTTCTTTTGACGTCATATTCTTTTGGTTGTGTGAGTATGTATGATTTTGAGCCAAATAATCGTAATATGCGGCAAGTATCGATTTTCTGCTTTCAATCGAAGAAAACGACGGCTGAAGCTCACCGAGAGCTTTAAAACGTTTACGGAGAGCCTCTCGTGGCCTGTTAAAACCTACCAGGATACGCTGAATTGGGAAATCTTACCCCATCCACCATATTCTCCACTTGCTCCGTTCGATGGCACACTATCTGGCTGCCAACTCATATGACGAAAGCAAGGCTAGATTCGTGAATACCCTTTACCGTGACGGAATTTGTTTTGCCAGAAAAATGGGAAAGAGCAGTAGTTAGCGATGGGCAATACTTCCAATGAATCATTTGTAAACATGTTTTCATAATAAAGTTGAATTTTTATAAAAAAAAGGAAAACAGGGAGAACATAGTTGTGCACCAATAAAATGGTACATTTCTTTTTCACAAAGTTTGCTTTTATTAATTTTTTTTATATATGAACAGTTTAAAGATATTATTAAGTGCACATTTATATATTTTATTATTATAATGCTTGGAACTTTTAGTGATATAGTTTCTAACACTGCATTAAACATTTATTATGTTTAAACTAAAGTACAACTATACAGTTGTAATCTGCATATCCATTAATCCAGTGCAGACTATGTAAACTATACAGGTTCCGAAAAGAAGTTTGTATGTATAATAAATTGATTACGATAAAATTATATACATCTACTCGTAAGCTAATTCTATTATGTAGAAAGAATTGTTAATACCATTACAGAACTCTTTGTTAATCAATGCGATTTTGGATTTATCAATTAAACATTTAGTCCTTGCGAACATAAAAATGATTATAATGTTTAAAAAGATGAATAAAGTTGAAAGCATATTTACAACGATCATATTCGAAATGGTTTAAGTCTCAAAACTTTGCATCGTTTATAAGGGAAATGGCGCATTCATAAATACTGATTTCTTGTAAGATGATGCAATAAAGGCGCTGTAGAAAAAACTTTGCTATGTTTATTAGTTTTGAGGTGATGTTTTCTTGTTCGCAGAAGCTGATTTTCTCTTTTGAGAGAATATTTCCCTGTTGGAGAATGAGTTCATTTGTTTTGAAGCGATGTTTACCTGTTTATCTGGCTAGAGGTCTAGGTTAACTCTTAAAAAATCTGGTTTGCTGCTCCAAAAAGCTGTTTTACAGCTGCGGCAGATTTCATTTTTTTTTTATACCAATTCTAAATCAGTAGCTCTCTCATGTATACATATGGAGGAGAATGTATTAAAGCAATCAGTGAAATCGAGAAAGCAGAAACATTTGATAAATTATCAAATACATTTAAATAATAGAACTACTTAAAAAACTAATTTAACTATCATAAATCAACAACGTTTACGAATCAGGGTACAAAATGCAACCAGTACAGAAATGTAATTCAGGCGAACTGACTTACGTATACCTTCAGTCGCCATCCTTTGATGTAAAAGTGTGACGATATGATATAAATCAACGGATATATAGATGAAATTAAGGAACGGGGCAACATCATCCATTTTCAGTCTCAGAAACGTGCGCTAAATTTCACCGAATTCTGTTCAATTGCTTGAAGTGGTGTAGGAAGGTGTAGGAAGTGTGGTAGGTGTAGGAAGTGCTCGGCAACTCAGTCGAACTTTTCAAACTTATCCAAGCGTTACAAAGCAATGCAGTAGATAACCATTCAGTTCACTACAATGGGCGAATAAAGGGTTAAAAGAAAAAATTGGGTTTTGTATGGGCGAGCTGGGTCCATACAGCCACTGACAGTCCCAGGCTACGATTTGGAAAATTATTGGGATGTGCCCAGTTTTAGGAAATTTGGTAAGGGTTGAAAACATTTACTGTGTTTACCTAACAGGCTTACATAGAGGCATTGCTCAATCGATTTAAAAAGTCATGAAATTCATTCAGTCAAAAGGGACTAGGGACTTCATGAGCTTCCTTCTGGTTGTTATATTTATGTCTGTGCCTTTAAGGCACTCCTAGACAAAGTTTCAATATGAGACTATTCTGATCCATCACACAAAACAAATTATAGTATACCGGTACAAGTTATCAACAAAACTCTTCGTCTTGAAGAGAATTTGACTTGGCAGCACTTCAAATGTCTCATGTCTTCAGTTATTTTTTGTTTGCTTACACTATTTTTTGTCGGCTTTGTTTTCATATATTGGGTTTAAAATCCTGATTATTTATGATAAGAAATCGTACGAAATTTATTTCTTCGTCATTCAACGCATTGACTTTATATGGAATATGAACAAATTTCTATCGCTTCCAAGAATTTGTTGGTAATCCTCAGATCAAAATCCCAATTTTTTCATAAGCCGTAACCATGGCTAGCAATTGTTTTCCTTCAAGTTCTTACAGATATACTTTCATGGAATTGATCAGACTGTAGTCTAGAAGCACGTTTTTATTATTAGTTGCGGCTGATCAATTCTTCCGTGAATAACGCTAGGTTACTTAAATGTTCATTTAATTATTTCAATGGAAGTACTCAGTGAGCACTTAATTTAATTTTTCGGAAAGGTGAATTAAACGCCTGGATTAATCGTATAGCAAACTATACGTATTATTCGACTTTGGACAGAATGGACTTTGATAGACGCTGTTTCGGATAGTCATGGATCTAGATAGCTAGACTAATATTCCCTCATTATCATATCTTGTTGTTAATCGGCTAGTATTTTGTGAATTTGTATAGAATTTCGCTCAAAGTTAAATTAATTTTTGTTTTTAGTTACAAACAAAAAAGAGTTGAATGTTATGATTAGAGATTCCTCGTCTCTTATTTTTTGTCGGTAAATTTTGAAAGTTATCATTTTAAATATTAAATAAATCTGTGGCACATGAACAAAAAAAAAAAAAAAAGAAAAGAATAAATAAATAAAATACGTTTCGGAAACTAACTTTGTAATAAATTTCGATTTATAATTTAGAAATTTCGAATCCTAAATGTGTATTTGTATTTGTATTACATAGAAAATATTACGCAGATGATATGTCGTTGGTGACATACGAGGTGTGATCAAAAAATAACTGTTATTTTCAAATTTCGCGAGTTACGTACGATAGACCAAAGGAAAACATAGCTGATGTTAATTAGTTGATATTTGCTAATACAAACAGTTTAATTAGAACCGTAGTTAAAGCTGACGATTCAGTTACAATTGTTGAAATAGAACTATTTGGCAGTAGCTAATAACCAACATTTCTAAACATATTTTGATGTTATACGAGGGCGGTCCCAAAACAAACACAAAAAAAAAAATTGGGACAAATTTTGTTTATTTTTCAACATAATCCTTTTAGCTCGATACACTTTTTCCAGCGATATTCAATAGCTTCTATACCGTGTTTACAGTAAGAACTGTCAAGCTCCTTAAGATAGCCATCAACCACAGACTCCATATTTTCGTTGTTGACAAATCTTTTACCACCAAACCATTTTTTTAAGTTTGGAAATAGCAAATAGTCCGACGTAGCTTAATATAGCGTATGACAAATTAAAAAAAAATTGATTAATTTTGGCCATTGCAACAGAGGATGTCTGAACTGGAGCATGGTCTTGATGAAACAACACTTTCTTTTTCGACAGATGCGGTATTTTTCCATAACTTCATCACCTAAAATCCGTAATAAATTATCATTATATTTGCCGTGGATGGTTTTCATTTCTGAAGATAATCAATAAAAATTATCCCATGGGTATCCCAAAAAACAGACGATATGACTTTACCTGCAGATGGAACCGTCTTCGCTTTCTTTGGACACGATTGCCAAATTCCAGTCCACTGCTTTGACGGTTCCTTCATCTTGGCTGTGAAGTAGTGGACCCATATCTCGTCCAAAATTATAAATCGACAAAAAAATTCAGCTTTATTGCGGTGAGACATTGTCAAACACTCTACTGAAACATCTTCACGACATTGTTTTTGCTCTATTTAAAGCAAGCCCGGCAACCATCTCGCGCACAGCTTACCCATCTTCAAATCTTCGGTCAACATACGAAGAATATTGAAATCCCCACCATTTCAAGTAACTCACACACTATTTTCTGGATTTTCTTAACCATGTCTGGCATGGACACCTCAATTGGTCAACCACTACGGTTGTCGTCTCAGCAGCTTGTACGGCCTTAATTTAACTCTCCTTACCATTACTTTACAGTTGTAAACAAAGGGACAGACTACTGCAGATTAGAATCTAGCTCGGAATTAATATTGGTTGGACTGAGACCTTTCACTTTACTTTTGATGGCTCAAATAAAAATACTAAACAACGTGGCGTTTTGAAGCTTAAAACATATATTTTATAAGGTTGCCACTTTTTACCAAAATATCTGTTTTCAAGCTTTTGGCACCATCTATATGTAAAATCGGATACTTTTGGGATCGAACAGTTAAACAAAATAACATACAATACAACTTTTTGAATCAAATTTCTTTTTGATTCTTACCAAATTATTTTATATGGATGTGTCCGATGTTGTAAAATAAATAAGTTCCTGAAAGATATCTGTTAATTTTCAGAAAAATATGTTAGAAGTATTTCTCTACAGGGAAATATCTTAGAGGAAACAATCGAAACAAGCCATTTATATAATAAAAGTAAATTTACACAAAAAGCGATTTCGAAGAGATGTTTTATTTGAAATATATTATATAATATGTATATATGTATATAAATATATGTTGCACATTTTTATGCAGAATTTGTTATGGAAGGTATTTTTCATTAAAAAAAATTATTATGAGAGGAATTTTTGATACTGAAAAGTATAGCGGAAGATATTTTTCATGTGCGGGTGTTTTTTAGAAGAGCATCATTGAAAGCAATACATAAATGTGTCATTGAATACAAGTTCCACTTACGAAATGTATCATTGGAGACTTATTTCATAAACGTGTAAATAAAAACGCCTTTTTTCTATTAAGTGCCACTGAAGACGCTTCTTCTATAGAAAAGTAGCATAGCATCTCATTGAAAATTCCATGAAAGATACTTTTCTTTAAATAAAAGTATTCTGAAGAAAATTATTTTTGAAAAGTATTTATGATAAAAGGCATCTTTCGCATAGAAGTGACTAATGGCACGTTTCTCGGAAGGTGCATCAGAAATTATATCCGTATAGAAAGTTGTCATGAAAGGCAATTTCCATATGAAAGACAACAGAAATACATTTTTCATATAAAAAGTAATAATGAAATATATACTAATATTTGAATAGTGTTTTGAAAAGTTTAATATTTACGAAAAGTGCCTTACAAGATACTTCACCTTATAGTTTATATTTGGTTAAACGATAAAAGTTATTTTAAATGTATTATTCACGGTTCTTAGGATTTCTTTTGATACTTCGCAACAATGTTTAATCCCTTTGATGATTTCAAAATTTTCAACATGTTAATGTTTTCAAAACAACAACAAATTTTGGGAACAATTCCACCAATAAAAAGCTCGATAGCAACCAATAAATTATTTTTCAGTAACTTGAATAGTTATTTCAAGTTGTTGGAAATTAATTACGGATTTCTTGAACTTAGGAAACCTTAATATTTTTTTACAACAAAAGTTAATTTTTTAAGCAATATTTTTATTTGTAAAATGGGTGTAACTGGTAACATTTGAAAAAGTTAGACATTTCTAATGTCTAAAATGGTAAATTAACGCGGAAAATTCACGTATCACCTGCATATTTTAAACGAGCTATTTAAAGCTGTGGTGGCTATTGGTGTATAATATATATATATATATATATATATATTAAATAATACAAACAGGAAATAATAACAAATATTTTATAAACATTAGAGGTTATTAGCAATAAAGCATAAAAATGAATGCCTGTGTTAAATATTAGATAAATATAGCAGGGATCTTCACGATCGCTTTGGTACTGATATTGAAGATTTATTTCAAGTACATTCGAAATTTGTTTCTGATTTATATTCGAAACAACTCATTAATTATTTTTTTCTATTCGAGAACCTGGAGCGTAAATTTCAATCAAAATTGAAACCTAATGCAGAGAAAATGATCTGACGCTAAATTGCGAAAGGCAAAAATGGTTCAAATAATTTACTTTCTGAATTAACGACAACAAATTAACAGAAAGCTTTACAGCTGCTCAAAAATTTTCTTTATAAAGTGAATTACAGTCAAAGATGTTTCTAATTTCGTTTCGGGTGCACGAATTTAAACCAAAGTAGAAACAGAAACATATTTTCTTAATACCAAAATAAATAATAAAAATTTGGTTGTTGGCATCAGAGTCAACAGTTTGCATACATTTTATATGGATTTCAGAAACTGCAACAAATCAAAACTAGATTTCCGTTCAGTGACGGTCTATGATACGTAAACAAATTATCATAGACTGATCATTTGAAAATAATGGGAAAGTTCGTGACAGTAATGAAAATTTTAAATATTAGTCTTACAGAGAGATGTTTGTAAATAACACTTTTTAACACAAAACATTTCTCCACCACATATCCTTCAAGTAACAAAGATGACCAAATATATCTGAACGGAAAATATTTTTCTGTACATCTAAAAAATGCTCTTCCCAAACATTGTAGTTTATAAAAGCTCTCTTCCATAACTTCCTCTTTTTACAATTTTGTTGAAATGTAACATCTCAAGAGAATACTATATGTATATGAAAAATGCTTTGACATAACCTTAATTTTATGAAATATTTCACATGAAAAGATTCAAGTTGCACAGAAAAAGCGTTTACAAATTAAACTTACGTACTATTCGTCCCATTCGAATTGTCACTGCCATTGTTTTGCATTTTGCTACGATTAAGATAATTACGGGCCCTGCACAAGCCTCGATTATAACTCCCGCCTACGCCATTGTAGTCCTCAACCACCACCTTGATAACCTCCGCGTTGTATAAAGGAAATCACAAAAGTTTCAGTTTGCGTTTCTGGCGCCAGTAACTAAAGCACGATTTCGTATATCACGGAAATTTCCTCTTCCTCACGTTCATGTTCTCCAGCACCTTTTTCGCCATTTGAATCTTCCTTCTTATCGGTTTCATCATTCTTGTATGGAGTAGCCCTACTTTAAGTGAGTCGTTCTTAGAATTTCTTTATTGCCTGTTCAAAATCAAAGCCTCGAAAACTTTTTCAATTGCGCATGCCATGGTTACGCATATTGGTAGGCATAACGCAACGATGGATATTCTAGTTATTTCGATTTTGATCATCCTAATTGTTGCCAAGGTGATTGCAGTATCGCCCGACTGACCACTATGATGCCCAGCATTGTTTTGATGTTGATTCCGGCTGATGCTGTTGCCATACGAGTATATATATTGATTACTGTGACGATATTTCTGGTGTAATTGCTGCTGCTTTGCTGCATCGATCGATGTACTCTTTTGTAATATTAAACTAACGGGAGTTTTTGAGCGTTAGGCACTCGTTTAGGGCGGCACTTGTTAATTACTTGCATGAAAAGGGTCAAGAGTTCCAGGTAATAACGATTGAAGCACACCATTGCTAGAGCCAGCAGTCGATCTAAACCGGCCATACAATAAAAAGAATTCCCTTATGAACCCACTGCACCCGTAGTTGGAACTGGTTCAGGGTCCGTGATCGAAATAGATGAATGCGGCATGACTTACTCCCCGTTAACTAATGGCATATAACCTGTTTTTTGATAAAGCTCTAATGACGTTAGCAGTACACAAAACTAAAATATACAAAATTCTGTCTCCATAGCAAAGAACAACTCATGCCTACGCCATTTGACGTTCTCTTTCTTCCCATTCTTCTTTTGGTTTTTCATACTTATCTATTACTTTTTTATATGTCATACCCGTCTAGCTTAGCACAGATATGCATTCCCGTTAGCGTATATTGGATAATACTTGTATGGCGAAACGGGTAAAAATGACCAGCAAAACAAACCAATGATATTGAGGAAGAGGAGATGTAGGAATGAATAGTGAAACATTTTATTACGTTTCTTCAGTTTGGGAATTTAACTTGAATGAAAATAAAAACTGTATACTGTGCTTGGACCTCACAAAAATCAAAATGGGCATTGAAAAGTTAGAATTTCTGATTTAAAACAAAGGGGAGATAAAATAATAATAAGTCTTGTCCATTTACTCCAGGTCTACACTCCTCACTTTTTCATTGAATTAGTGCGGAACTAAGTTGTCGCTGTTTTTTTTTTTATGAAAATGCAACTTTATTGTGCAAATATGTTGCATTTGATTCATTGAAGGTGTTGCCCATCGCTGGCTACTACTTTTTCCCACCTTTCTGGCATAGCTCGAATTCCGTCACGGTAAAACTATTTATCTTTTGAGCCCACCCAAGCTATTCCAAGATGTCGTCATATGAGTGGAACTGCTGGTCAGCCAGACCGTGTGCCATCGAACGGAACAAGTGATAAACGGACGGCGCAATATCTGGAGGATATGGCGGGTGGGGTTAGACTGTCCAGCATATCCAGGTAGGTTTTAACAGACTTGGCGGCGTGAGGCCTTGTAAGGTGGGCGTTTCTGTCGCACAGCTCAGCTTAGTCGTATTAATAGAAGTCGATACCGATTCCAAGTGATGGTTTCGCTCGGTTTTAACAGTTCGTAATAAATAACACCTACTTTGTTCCACTAAATACAGAGGATATCCTACGCAGAGTGAAAAAAACGACGCTCAATGTCCCTTGGTTTCAACTCATAAGGAACCGAAGTTTCTTGCTTTTGAATCATCATCAATCGCTTGCAAATGGCTTGGCGGGTAACTTCTAATACTGAAAGAAGCTCTACCTGCGTTGGACACGGATTCCCAGCAAGCAATGCTGTCTTCGAAGGTTTTTCGTCTTCTATCACCCGAGCGGTCATCAACATCAAAATCACTGTCTTTCAAGCGACGGAGCCTACCTCGACACACTGTTTCACTTAAATCACCATCTCCGTAAACGTGTTGAAGCTCTCGATGAATTCGGCCGCCGTTTTTTTTTTCGATTGAAAGAAGAAAATAAATACTTCCCGCCTATGATGACTATTTGGCACAAAATCACACATATTCAGACAACCAAACGAATGTGACTTAAAAGAAAATCGCTATTGTGTCGAGGCCGTATGTCTACCACATGCCTAAGCTAGGCTCATGACGTTTAGGTTATGGCAGACGCCATCTATTTGCAAACAATTATTAAACAATGCAGGCAAAAAACCATAGATTCTTTCAAATTTATCAAATATTGTAATACAGGAATTACAGTAAAATTATTTAGGACTAAAACAAATTTCCTTGCATCCCATAAATGAGATATGGGAGAGCTTCCTCCTTCAATGCGCTACACGCATCCTATTTTTAGGCTCACCTACTACAGCTTATCGACGTGTGGTAATTTTATCTCTTTTTTTCGTTTGTATGTAAGGCATCTGAAGGGGAATTGTCAATTGCTAAACTGTTCATAATTTTTAGATTTTGCCGGTTATTATAAGAGTCAGGAAAATATATGTTAAAAGGAAAACTGAACAATTTGCATGGAAGGTAATAGAATCTGGTGTTTATCTGGATGTGCCGATTTTTAGGAAGGTTTACGAAGATTTGAGACAGCTATTGTGTCTATCAGCCAGGCAGATAGACTGGCGTCGCTCAATTGCCTTAAAATGTCATGAAATTTGGTCGACAGACATATTTTTGTTGTACCAAGTGACAAGCACTTTCATACTTTCGAAACTAAACTATTTCGTAATCCCATTGGTATAGTTTCAATGAAAATAAATCTTAACAATCAAGACTGTTAATAGATCTTAATGATTTTATTTGGCTTTAATAAAGAATTTGTAAATGCCGGCATAAAACATTCATCAAATTTACCTGTAAATATTGCAAAAGTTAATGCTATACAAATTGAAGTAACCACGACTAAAGTTGACGGACATCAAATCGATGACTGTAAGTGAGATAACAAAACAATAGAGTAAACGACATTGGCTGAAACCATACAAACACGAACACGGAGTTTTATTGTACTTGAGCAACTAATAAAGCAGGTAATATCCTAGTTATAATGTAGTATATTTGAGCGATAAAGTGACTGAAATTACATGATAGGTAATGCGAAATTAGTAACTTAAAAAAAAAGACGCTCATTGAATAGCTTGTACCATAGATAATGATAATACACAACCCTTTAGTAGCGAAATCTTCAACCGTCTCTAAAAGTAGTGATATAGTTAAGAAACAATATTAAATATATCCATAAACGGTATTAGAAGATGAATTCCTTCAATTGTGAAAAGTTCTGTTAAAAAATGTGAATTCCCTTATAATATATAAATAAAAAATGTGATTTGCCTTCATATTTTCTATTTATTACCCGTTTTTAATAACGAATTATAGTAATTATATATGATATAATTTTTGTTCTTTTTCATTAATGTTTTATCCCCTTAGTACACGCATTTTTATAAATCCCCTCTCATACCTTACCTGGAAGGTGAATTGACATACCTTTTTATTGATTTTAGGTTTTAAAAGTCCGAATTTCAAAATATTCCGTTTGAGCGCGACTACACCATAAAAGCAGTGTATTCGAAAGTATGCAAATTCATTGAAAAATGTTATCTTCAGCGATTGTTTATGAGCAATGAAACTATTTTTGTCCTGCCTCCATCATTATTTACACCCAACTTGTCTGTCGCCTGTGCTGTGAAGCAAATGGACGCTATCAATTACGGCAATACATTTCCAATCGTTTACTGTGGATAATTGTACCATTTTCGTACCCTCTCACATCAATTTTAACCCCTGATGGTACGAATGTCGCTAAATTATATTTCTACTTCCCGCCTAATCTTTAAGAAAGATGAAAGCAACAACTTTCGTTATTCTGGGTTTACTCGGATGCAGCATCCACTTCTGGTTCCCAAAAACACGAATTTGAAATATTTCTCCTTATGGCGCGTCTAGTCTGTAAGGTAAGTATGGGCACAAACTTCCGTGATTATAGCCGTTTAACCAGTTTTTGATTTAAAAGTATGAATTTCGAAAAACTCCTCATCGCCTGACTACCATGGAAGGGCGATATGGACAACAATCTATAAAGATGTGAACTAAGTTTACTTAATTGTATGTTCTGTCTCTAATGTTTTATACATATTTTACATATTCCCAATATTTTTAGTATTCTTAAATTTATTAAATGAGTTTAAAGCATGACTGCCTTGATATGGCATTCTAGAAATCCACATCCGTGCGAATCGTACAGCAAATGATTTTGTCATTATAACTGAAAAAAAAAACTCGTCCTAGTTGAAGAACTAAATAAAAAATATGTCTGTTATGTATTTTGGGTCGTCAGTTTCCTTCCTAAAATATTAACATTATTCTTAAAGGCATAAAATCTGGAAAATCGTAACCAAGTAATCATCTAGTAAATGCTGATATGTGACCTCGCATACGGAGTGCCAATTTTCTATGAAACCCTCTTTTAACTTATCCTGAATGCACTTCGAGACCATTTAAAAAAATTGTAAGACATAATGTCTAGCCACTTTTCTCCTAATTTCAAGTAGCGGGCATTATCCGACAGTTTTACAGGTAGTTGGAGCTTAGTTGTGCGTTTTTATACAATACATAACATGCAATACGGGGAATGCACATTTGGACCTGTTCCGAACTGAATTGGTTCTGAACCGGTCCAAACGGTTTCTCATGAACCAAACCATTGGCTCAAAAAAAGAAAAAATAAATACAAATTAAAATATCGTATATGAACCGAACTAAAAACCAGGTAAAATATGTAAAAACAGTGGTTCAACTGATTTCAATTAGTTTTTAATACGTCATTGTCATCAAGATTCCTTCGACAAAAATTAAACTTATAGTTTTAAATATTTAGAAATATAAAGTTTGTGCAGAAATATGAATTGCATATTAACTGGAATTTTGTGCGTTTGTGTGAAGAAGAAATTATTTGCAAAAAATTAAATTATTAACGCTTTTGAAGTGAGAACATATGTAATGAATATAATTATATCCGTAAATCTGTCCTTAGCTTAATTATATGTACAATCTAGAAAACAGATATGGGCATCCTAATTCTAAAACTCCATTAAAATCCACGCAACTTTATTGTTTGTTGTCGTCCGTTTAAGATCTTAATGAAAAGCAAATAAATATAATTTGGATTATAATTCAGAACTTGATTTATGACCATGGGATGAATCACTGTATGGCTGTTTTTACACGTCCTTTATGGAACTATAAGGGCTAAATCATTTTCATAATTTAATTATTAATTAAGACATACTGTAGCTAATAGATGCCAGAAGGAAATGTAGACGTACTTATTGGAAAATACAAAAAGCTTAATAGTGAGTGAGTTTTATTTATAACGCGAAAAACAAAAAACAGTTTATAACTTTAATATGGTTTCATTCTTGTGTCCACAAACAGGTCTTCTTTATTAAGCGCTACTGTTGTCCCAAATAAAACACGTGTAGCAAAACTGTGATAGGCGTGAGAAAAACGAAGATAAACTTCAAGCGTAACCTAATATGTGGGAGTGGGCTTTTTGATATGCATTCATACACGACTCGCGCATCTCATTTTAGCATTTTAATTAAACCACTGAAAATGGTTCACTACATGAAACATCTGAGATATCCACCGCATTTAAATGAATGCATCAGGAGGCTAAAAACACAGATATGTACATATACAGACATACATTACGTTTGTGTTACGTATAGGCTTCAATTCCATTCGTCCGATTATGATGAAACTATAATACATTAGAATCGGTTGGACATCATTGACTTATTTGGCTAACACATGCATCCATTTTTCCTTGATTTTTGTACATTGTGTTCCTTATATAGGATTAGGGGTTTCAAAACCGCCGGTCTGGCAATGCTGGCAGCTGTTAAATATCTGTCGTCTGAAGCGTTATCTATTTAGTGAAAAGATTGCCGAAAAATGTTAAAACTTACTATAAAAGTGGCGACTCAAACGTGGGTTTCGTGTATTACGGGGTGATTGTACTCGTCATAATCGACCTACTATGCAAGGGGTTCGCAAGATTATAAGAAAATTTGAAGAGATTGCAAGCGATACAGATACAGTGGTGAGGCCTGTACATCATCTCATTGTGCGTACTGCCGAAAATATCGCTTTGTCGAAAATGACACTGCGGGAAGCTTTACGTTCAATTCAGAGCGCTATGACACTTTTTTCGGCCTGCAATTGGAAATTATAAACTGAAAGATATGTGGTTTCAAGAAGGCGCTGCCACAAGCCACAGTTTGGCTTCGTTGCATGGGAAGTTTCCGGAAAGTGTAATTTCACGTTTTGGTGAACTCAATTGGGTAAGAAAATTATGTGATTTGACACCGTTAGACTTTGTGTTTACGGGAATAATCTCCGAATGTTGGAGCATTGTGAAACCAACATTGTTATAGTTAGCCGTGAAATACCGCCCGAAAAGTGCAAAAATTTAGTCGAAAACTACCTCAAAAAGATCCTCTGGTGGAACCAACCCAGAAGTGGTCATTTAAGTTACATTGTATTATATTTTGTTCATAATGGTAAGGTTCAAGAATTATAATGAAATAAAGTTTCATTGCAATCATAGCTCTACCTGTGTTTAGTTGTGCAAATTTGGTTAAAATCGTATTATCAAATGGGGTGTTATAAGTTGACTATTCAAATGAGGACTATAGATATGTTTACTAGTACCATATTATAACCGAATCAGAGCTTTTGATAGGGAGTCGTAGTATGACTCAATTCAGGAACCCTGAGGTTCTTTTGTATTAGAGGTATAACAACGCATGACCAATAAAATGCAAGCAACAAGAATATTAAGCAGTCCAGTCTCTACGGCGGTTTCAAGAGACTTCCGGATGGATGGATGTACCTAAATTGACAATTATAATGGCAATCTGGTTGTTATCAATGGAGTGGTGCGCTTAATGTGATATACATCCATACTAGAGACTATATTCACATTTTTTTCCGATAAGCCTAGCACATGGATTATCTTGCGCGGAAGGATTTATTTTGATACTGTCAGCTCGGTGCTATGGTTTTAGAGTTCCTCAGTATCATAACAGCTTTCTTACATATGTTTCTTTCTAAAAAATGTGAAAACTATTTTCTAATGAAATCTGTGGAACCAAGTCCCACAATAAATTAACGAATAATTTTCTTGTCTGGGAAATGTAAATACTAGAACACACAATACTGGAAAAAAAAAATGTTCACGTGAACGAATTTGGTGTAGTTTTAGACACAAATAAATTCCTATATACTGTTTATTAAGCCGCAAAATATCTGACACAAAAATCTGATAAAGTTACATGCTTCCAAATTTGCGATTAGTTTGGTGCAAAAGACGAACGTAGTATAATTTCTCTCCACACCACACATTCTGTAACAAATTTACACCATGTACACAAGTTTGGTTATAAGTTAATTACGTTAGTTTGCACATTTTGCATTTGAACACAGGGGACACATTAGATATCGTGACGAAGTCAAAACTATTATAATTTTAACACAAAAATAATATCAATCGAAGTTCGGAACATATTTTTCCAATTAAGGCAGTCGGCATCACAGAATACTATCATAAAATACATGAACACAGGTCTTAAATCGACGTCAAATGTTCTGAACGAATGAAATTATGTGAATAACATTAATGTTAATTTTGCAATGCGTCTCCTTCTGTACGCAACTAGGGGTGCAAGTAAGTGTTAACATACCTGGTGAGGTCAATTTACTTTAGCAGAAATTATTTCTCTAATTCTTCAGATTCGAAAGAGTATTGCTTGTATAGATTCAGCATTAGTTGCAGCGAACACTAAAATATATTTGACTACTTTTTGCACATGTTTCAAATTATATCTGGTTTCTTAATATTTTCACCGTATTTATACTTTCTGACATCACTGACTGCCTACTCCGATCTCGAAAAGAAAATGACGTGTGTTTACTAACGCATTTGCCGCTGCCAAGAGCGTTTTACTTAAACAATAGTATTTTTGACAATTTCGACTTTCATGCCATCCCATTAACATATGTTTTTCTTTCCCTCATGTTTAAATGTTGTTCCACTAAACGCAATCACATCGTCTCGTTTTAGTACATTCGGAAAGAATGTGATATGAAAGCTATGAAAAAGAAAATGCTCTGGGCAAGTTAATAACAAATACAAATGTGCGATAGTGATGGATAGACAAAAGTAATGGAAAATGGAAATGCGAAACAGTACATTATTGCAGATTGAACATTTGAAAATGAACCAATTTTTTGGGAGGTGTCTGAAGAGACGTGGCAATGTAGGCAACTTTCTTATTAAATACTTGGTCAACCCTAAATTTGAAATTTTTCGTTAACACAGATTATAACACAATGAACGTTCTGAAATACAAAACTCTGTACTCTTCTTTAAAATGTAGATTTTGCTGTAACTCTAGAATTTCAAAGACTTTGCTTTCTTTCGGTGTCTTCGAATTTTATTTCATAGCTGCCGTTTTTACAACAGCGAAAAAAAATTTTGAAGTAAAAATTACCTTTTTTAAGAGGCACGCCTTATTCCAATTTTCTTAAATTATTCCGTAATTACTCGTATAATCAGTTACGTATAATCAGTTGTCTTTAAAATTGTGCGCTTTTCTCCTGACTATTGCATTTTTATTATTTATCATTTTCAATGATTTTGTTCCTCCTCATTGAAAGTGTGAACTCTGTCCTAAGTCTTGATTTCTTTTACATTGTAATTTGCATTGTCTTTTCAAATTTCTGCATATTCAATCATTTTTTCCCCATGATGTTGCCCTCCACAAAAACTATGTAATGGCATAAAAGGGCCTCCTTCATGACTTAAGATGGATGTCAGAAATCATCAATTATTTTATTTTAAATTCAATCAATTATTTTCGAATATTTTGAAACCGATATTGTCGATTATTTTTAATATGACGTTGTTCTCCACGAGGACTATATATAATGTCATCCAAAGACCTCATTCATGTCTTTCCGATGTGTTTTACATGGATACCAGAAATCTTAAATAAAAAAAAATTCGGTTAGTTAATTTCAAATATTATGAAATCGGTACTGTCGATTGCTTTAGCATTTGGATATGACGTTGCCCTTCTCGTGAACTACGTACTGGTACTCAAGGACCTCATTCGTGCCTTTTGGGAGTAGCCAGCGTGAATGCCCGAAGTCATCAGACTTTTTTCACAATTCGCTCATTTAACTTCAAATATTATGAAATTGGTATTGTGGATTATTTTTAAATTTAGGCATGAAGTTCTGATAATTTTTGTCCGTGTAGCCAACACAGTGGGTTTCTTTTTCAGTAGAATTTTATTCCTGCGGTTTCTTCAATTAGTTCTAGAGGTATCTAAATCGACGTCGACGGTTATCTTATTGTTGGAAATCGATGTTGTTTTATTCCAGGATTACATGATGACATTCAAGGACTTTAATGTAAATTTATTTCCAAAATTTGTAACTGAGGCGCTTCGATATAGTGCTCTATGTATGTTGTGACTCTCAATGACCCTATCTGTGCCCTTCCTGCACGTCCTGTAAAATCACACGTATTTCTTTGAAAATATGTACAATTTTTCTTGAAATGTTTTAAAATCACCGAAAATTTTCTGCTTCTGTTCGAAGCATGATATTGTTATTTTGAAGAACTGTACTACGACACTGAAGGACTTTGACTTTGGTTGAAGAGTTTTATTGAACAAACCCTTGTCGTAAATTTGTACAAGAAATATTGATTTCTTCTTTGTTGTCTATTTGACCGAAGACCCATGTTGTATCTCACGTTACCCTTAAATTAAAATTGGTGATCCTTTATACTTCTCCTAGGGTACTTAGTGAAATTTCAGAAGTTCATTCGTGTTGTCTACAAATGTGTGGACAATATTACTTTACAAATTATTATAGTTTTTCAAAAAAAAAAAAAAAAAAATGTTTAAATTTTCTAACTCTTTAGCTCATTTCGACTGATCATTGCCCAGACTAAACGACTAAAATTGGGATAACAAAAATTTGGAAATACATGACTTTTATGAGCTAGGTGCCTGAAAAAAGGACAATTTACAAAATTTTTACTTTTAGGGACTATCTGTTTGTAACGTCCAGCTATCCAGCTCAAATGGTTATAGCCACCCTTCTAAGGTAAGGATGCGACAAGAAGGATTTTTTCGAAATTCGTACCTTCAGGGTTGAAAACTAAGCAAAAATGGGGCAAAACTGACACAGTGTAAAAACGTAAAATCCTGTAAGATCGTCCCGATCAGGTAGTTAATGCTAGAATCATCAAAATTGGTGATCATATTAATCCTCCATAGTACGCATCCAATATGATAAGAATTTTTCGAAACACGTGCAAAAACACGATAAAAAGAACCAAATTCATTACGATCTTAGACGACTATAGCTATAATCACTAAAATTGGTATCCACATTCCATTTACAATCTAAAAGAGTGACAGATAGCCAGCTTCAAATACTTACTTTTAGGGGAAAAACAGGAAGGAAATGGTATGGTAACATGAAAAATGGTATGCTAATCTGACCTCAGAGATTACGCGCGAAGTAAGGATGGAATTTTGCGACATTTTTACTATTAACGAGCAAGACGGATTTTTCGAAATACTTTTAGGGGATAGAACAAGAAGGAAAAAAAA
>JAHXMU010000735.1:262072-281433 GCA_019455685.1 Philornis downsi | reverse complement strand
TTACATTGCGTTATATTTCCTTGACTTGAATGCCTACTACTAAATGATCATGCAAATATTTGTGCCATATCTAAATTTTGTATTTTATGTTATTTTTAAATTTACATAAAAGCTCCCAAAATTATAAAAAATATTTGTACAAACTTTATCATGAATTTACCTACTACTTAAGTTCTTTGTTAATGGAAGAACTGACGACGTCAGCAGCTAGTGCTCTATGTAACGGGTTATCCATTTTTCAGTTTCAAAAGTAAATTTAAATAAACATACAGCTGTGATTTCGATTAAAGTTTTATTTCGTTGTAATACTTGAACCTTGCGCCTATGTACGAAATAGAATGCCATTTAAATAACAGTTTCTGGATTAGTTGCAGCATTGGATTCTTTTGAGGTAGTTTTCGACGACTTTTTCGCACACTTTGGACGGTATTTTGTCTATAACTTGACTAATGTTGGCATTCAAATGCTCCAACGTCAGGGGATTATCTGCATACACGCGGTCTTTGACGTAGCCCCACAAAAAAGTCTAACTGCGTCATAACGCAGGATATTGGTGGCCAACCGACGCCACCAATAAAGTGAAATTACGCTTTCTCTTTTCTAATCACGCACTAAAGCCAAAGTAGGTAGTATTGTGTTCATAATCGTCCAGTTTATAATCCTCAATTTAAGGCTAAAAAAATCGGTAACCATACCACCAATGAAAACTCCAGTCCATAATGTGAACCGAACGTTCCGTTTTTCAGATGCAGTGGCTTTTCCGTAATCACTTCTGGATTATTCGAGCCCCATATGCGACAATTTTGCTTGTTGACGTAACCACCAAATGACAATGAGCTTCATTGCTGAAAAAAATGTTGTTCGAAAAATCAGCATTGAAAGCCTGTTGCTGTAGCATCCAAACAGCACATCTACGTCGTTGTGAATAGTCAGCAGACATTAACTGATGCATGGGTTGGGCTAGATAAGGATAATACATATTTAACAGCTGACAGCTTTGTCCGACCAGCGGATTTGAAACCACTAAATGGATAACCCTCTATATAAGCTTATTTTATTTATAATAATTAATTATTATATTGTTATATAATAAATAAATAAATATTTTTAAATTTTCTGTCGATATGATAAAAGAAGCAAATGAACCTTAATAATGGCATCCAAGGTAATAAACTGTTTTAAATGGCGTTAATTTGTTGAGTAACATAATGACATTTCATGCACGATTTTATTTATGACAGTTATGTCTGCAAAATTGGAACAAATTTCCGAAAATTTGATATTTGTTTTAAAATTTTAGTATGTTAGTTGTAAACGGCATCTTAATTAAAGCATCCTATGCACATCAATACATATACATTCTTTGTTGGAAAACTTTTTCAGATTTCCACCACATTATGTTAAAAAATAAATAAAAGTGCGGGGTTTTTGGGATGATGCCTAACAACATATGCAATAACTTCTGCTGCAGTTTTTCTTATGGCTCATGCATCCCCGTCGATGTAATGGTATCGTGGACAATGTAGCGACTTGTAACCGCATAAGTTGGCTAGAAACTCCCTCCTCTCATCTTCTATACATATAAAAATCAATTGCTGTGCGTTAGTCTCGCTAAAGCTCGAGAACGGTTGTACCGATTTGGCTCATTTTGGTCTTAAATTATTGGTAGAGTATTCCGGAAGGTTTAAAAGGTTTTATTTGAAGTGATAGATGGCGTTGGAGATGAGATTTTTGCAATTAATTTTTTTTACCACATTAACATTTTGAAGGCAAAACAATGTTTGCCGGTTCAGCTAATACATAATAAATATATCGACTTTGCTATTTTTTCTTATGAAAATTCTTATTTTTCTGTCGTTTTGATTAAAAAACAATTACTACATTTAGGTTGGCCCTTTTCTGAAGCTACCAGCTGCCGCCGTATGTTACTTTTAATTAACGAATATACGGGAAAATTGTTGAAAACCCCTGACAGATTATAATTTTTCTGGAGATGGATGCGGACCTCGCATAATCAAATTTTGTTTCACTGAATTGATTTCGCAAACTTGTGACACTTGCTGTCCATGGCGTCACAAATCTTGTACCGATATATTACCAGATAAGTAGTTATCGGTTTACCCCGCCGGAAGGCGGGTTTTCTGTTGAGTCTGCACTTTTTTTCTTGTTCGTAAATAGATCCAAAAGGAAATAATGAATTTTATCATTGAATGGGCCGCACAAAAATTCTGGCTCAGCAAAATGGAATTTTTAAAGAGATGGATATGGTGGTAACATCCATTTGCCTCATAATTATTTTTTTATGCCGAAATTTCTATATTTAAAATCACCTAAACGTTCCATAAGCCGCATATCATTCAGCTTTAAAAAAGTTTTAATACAGTAATTATTTTAAATTCTCAAAAAATTACATCTTTTTTCTTCGTAACTAAATTTTGAAACAAATTCAAATGAAAATTCAAAGAAACCTTTTAAATTGTTAAAGATCATAGTGCTTTTCTATTTTAGAAATATTTTGGAAATAGGATATTCATTTTTTTCTGTTTATCCATTGGGCAGTAATTTTTATATATTTTATTTTCTATTCATGTTCATCTATGTATTTATCTGTTTATTTTAATATAACGATCCCTAAGTTTATTTATTTAACTTAATACTGTAATTTATTAATGTTTTTGTTAATTAACAGTTTAATTTAAACAATTCTAGTAATTACCATTTTCAATTGCATAATTTTTTACAATTTTCCGAATTTTTCTATATATGTATATATTCTTTTAAGCCCTTCGGCCGACTAGTTTATAATATTATTATTTTTTATGTAATTTAAAAATTGTAGACAATAAATATTATGCAAAAAAAAAAAAGAAATAAAAGAAAAGATTTTGAATGATGTTTCAATATAGATTTCGAATATAATTTCTTAAATACAACAAATAAGTTTTTCCTAAAAATAAACATGTGATCTGTTCTTATTCTCTTGTATTTTGAATGTAGAAAGACTATCCGCTCAGTTGTTCGAAAAATATATTAAATTAAGGGTTTTCAATTGAGTAAATAAGAGAAACAATTGGATGACATGAGTTATGTTTCATGTGTTTTAAAATGTATATACAACACTAATTTATTTAACTTCACTTAACTAATTTAGTTAACATTTATTTATTCGACGTAAAACACCATTTCATTCTATTGACTTAACACGATTGATCGTTTGTTGTAAAATATGATGACTAGCCGGGCAAAGAGTTTAAACCAATTACAATTTGCAAATTATGCTTAATGGAAACTGGAATATAATTCCGGAAGTTTAAATAATATTACTGTAGGTAAACAAAATGTAAAATGACCTAAATAGGTTTTATTCTCTATTTACGTGTACGAGTATATTGTATGTATGTATATGTACTTACTTTAGTGGATGTTTTTGTTATGAAACTGAAAGATGCAATGTATATGTATATGTATGTAGTATATTTATGTATGAAAAATCACATGAAAATTATACATTTATGTATGAAATAATATGATATAAAGAATAAATAATATGAAAGAATAAATGAAACTTGACTAAGTGTTTGCTTTTTGTTTGATTTATTGTACTTTAGAAGGCTTGGGTGGTGGTTGATGTGGTGACGTAACTCACGTGTTAGTTTTAACGCCACTTTCTTTGATTCTTTTATATGTTATATCTATTTATGCATTTAACTCCAATGTTTTCATATTTACATTTCCTTTACCTCTTTGTAAACAAATTTCTACTGTTAATTGATGGGACTTTACCTTATTTGTTACGGCATTACACCGCTGGTAGTTTTCTAGGCGGTACTACCACGTGGTGAATAACTTGTCAAAAATGTGAGGTAATGACACGAATGGGGTGTTGGATTACTTTATACTCACATGCGCAGTAAAATTTAATTTTCCTTTTGACTTCCCACGAACGACGTTAGGCTGGGAACCTTATTGCATTATAAGTTTTCAGAAAATATTGTTTAATTATTTATTCAGTCTTACGACTAATAGGGTCATCACAAAGCCAGCTCCTTATGTGAAATCTGCAGAAGATAAAGAGTTGGGCACACAAAAAGGACGATTAAATGTAGTAAGTACAAGTATGAGTGTGTGCATAGAAAATGCAAACAATGATTGGTTTCGAGGTGACAATTTCGGCTGGGATGGCAGTCTTGGTGGTTGCGGAAACTAACATCAATGTAATGGGTTTAACGTTTTATTTATATTTTATTTTATTATTTTCTGGTTGTATTGAAAATTATTCTGCCCATATCTAATGTGCAATACAAATATTTCAGAGAAATGTGTGTGTGGCCGTAATGGACAGTGCACGCGTAAGACCATGGACATCGTAGCGAAGTATGGGGATGAACAACGCATTTGGATAGATGTCCGTGTGTTTCACCCATTTGCTTATCGACTAATGGGAGGAAGTAAAGTAAAATAAACACACATAAAGCTATAATTTCGATTAAATTTTTATTTCACTTTAATGCTTGGACCTTGCATTTTGTACGAAATACAATGTCATTTAAATGACCGCCTCTGGATTGGTTGCATCAGTGGATCCTCCAGTGTCATTTTCCACAAAATAAGGCCCAATGACACCTCCAGACCATAACGCGCACTTATTCCAGGTGCAATGGCTTTTCCACAATCATTTCTGTATTGTTTTGAAATTGCATATTTTATTCTCCACTAAGTTTTCCCCTCACTTTCTAATTACTTGTTTTCCTTGACCTTCCAGATTGCGATCTGTGGGGTACACAGGCAGTTCTGGAGGAAGATCAATACCGCTGTTTTTTCATTGATGTAACCAACTTTATGTGTCATAAATACTGATACTTGATACTAACTTCTGAAGAAAAATTCAAAGAGGCGATTCTTTTGCACAACTATAAATTGGTTATGTGCGGCTTGTCATCATGTTTGAATGCCGTGTCTCGAAAAATGTGGTGATGTTATTACATATATTCGACAGAGTTGAAATCTTTTCGCTTTTGGAATTCAGATAAGTCTCAGTTTGGAATATTTTGTCCTTTGCGGGTCTACTAATACTATTTCTTATTTTAAAATATTTCCTAACTTCGAGTTTCTAATATGATTTTTTAGGATGTTATGCTCTTGTTTTGTTATTTATTGGAGTTGTTAGGTATTGTACGCATGTTCATTTAATGATGTGGTTAAATAACTTGAATGTTTATTTACAAGGCACGCTTGTGCCTTGGGCATAAGCCCACCTATCTCGTGAAGGGTAGTTCCCTGCTCTCTTCGAAAAAGTTTTTTGTACCAGGTCAATGCGAAGTTCGTACGTTTAATTTTAGATAAAGTTTCCTTGGTCTTCCTATTTCCCATGTCTTATATTGTTCTCATGGGGTTTTCGCATCACTTCATGTGTCAGTTCTTTAGCATGTTATGTCTTCCAGCATTCGCTTTGCCTTCATTGTTAAATTTAACCAATTCGTATATGAAGCTCTTGAATCAAATTGGGCAATCTAGACCAATTCTGCTTGATAGGGATGGATACTCGATATATGTGAATGCATCTGGGTTGAAGTTAATTAAACCGCAATTTCCTACCGTGGTTTCCTCCATGTATAACCTCTGCAACAAATCCGTTTCCTCGCCTTTCTTATCTTTTCTGGGTTCGATGGAGAATTTATACCCTTGGAGTTTTAAACCCCTCCGAACAAGACGTCCGTTGATTTTTTGATGCCGTATGAGCCACTGAAGACCGTTATTACAGTGAAGTCCATCGGATCTATGGCAAGTACAACGGCCGATCATTCCTTCTCTGATATTAAACTCAATATCTTATATTTATTTCAAATTTTTATTATGGTGGTGCTTGATTTCCTGGAGAGATATTTCTTCTTTAGAGTTTGAGTAGTGTAACAGCCTTAAGGAGTAAAAAATAAAACGACAATTTTACGAATCATGTACATCTAGGGCTGTTAGTATATCAGTTTTCCTATTGAAGGTAACACGGAACTCTTCATCGTAATTCGTAAATCCTTATTAAAAACATATAAATGATGTTGACTTTACTGTAGAAATAGTCTTGAATTTGATGAGTGTTAACCACATTACTTGTATTTTGGTGATTCTTATTAATGTATATGTAAATATATTTGTATATACATATATTTTTATATATTTATTCCTATTTATATATGCAAATTGTATTAATATACGTTGTTCCTGAAAACAATTAATGGTAAGTATTGTGGGCAACATACTATTGGTATGAAATTGCAAACATTGCTCTTGGATTTTAATATCGCTTTTTAAACGAAACAGTCATACCAAACCTAAATTGAAGATATAAATCTATTTGAATCTGACATTTTGAAAGAAAGATGCCAGACTGAAGAAAGAGACTACATCGTGCACATTTTCAATAATTGCATAAAGACATTTTAAAGACATTTTTTTATGATACACAAATATTTTTGGGTTTGAGTTTACCTTTATGGGGGACTAGAAAAGATGGTGAAATTGCAAAAAAATATCGCAAGTACGAGACATCACAGTTTGCTGTTCATCTGCTGGCGTTGTTTGTGTGAGCAGAGCAATAGGCGTAAATAGTAAGTAATAACTACTCCTACTATTAACTGAACATACATTTTCGTAGTAAGTAAAGGAGAAAGGTGAACCTTCCCAACAAAAAGCATTCCCAAACGAAATTTTCTTGAAAAGCTGCTCATCGCCAAATGAAAAGTGAAAAAAACTGGCAAATATCTCTGTAGAATCAGAAACTTATATTCTTTGTGCGGAATTAAGAAGTCGTTGAGCTGTGTACCCGCCTCAAGGAATAGTTTTCAAATGTTAACCGTAATTTAATTCTCAAACCCTTATAAATGGCATAAAAATTATGTTGATTTTATTGCAGGAAGAAATGGTGAAGTTTTTGTATGTTAAGCATAGTAAACTACTGTCCTCATTTCAACAATTACATTATATGTACATTTATGTACAGTTATCCATTTATTAGTTTCAAAACCGCCGGTCTGGCAAGTTTGTCAACTGTTAAATATCTGTCATCTGAAGTGTTATTTGTTTGGCGTTCGTTTAACAACCGAACAACGCGTACAAATAGTTAAAACTTACTAAAAAAGTGGTGATTCAAAAGTTGCCCGTCAAACAAACAAAATATTCTTCAGCTGTGAAGCTTATTTCTCACTGGGTGATTACATCAAAAAGCAAAATTGTCGCATATTAGCCTCGGACAACACAGAAGTAATTGAAGAAAAGCCATTGCATCCGGAAAAAGTGGCTGGAGGTGTCATTGAGCGGTATTTTTTTCGATAATGATGCTGGAGGATCCACTACTGCGACGCTATATTTCATACACAATGACAAAGTCGAAGCATTATAATGAAATAAAATTTCCATCACCCTTTATGTGCGTTTTATTAAACTTTATTTTGAAACCGAATAATGGATAACCCTATGTTAAACTTCAAAACTTCACTAAAAATTCCCTTATATCCAAAAATAATAATTTTTCAAATATTTTGTTTCATACTTCCAGCAAAAAGAAATTTTGAAGAATTTTTGACTTCCTTTCTTTGACAAAATAACTACAATTGAATTGAAAATTTTTCTAAATTTCAAATTTGTTTGCATTTTCAGCTTCGGTGAACCTGGGACCAAAAATTCTGGAAACGCAAACTTTCATATTCTGCTTTTCAGTTGTGCATTTTTCCCTTGAAAGTAAAAGCCGCTTTTAACGAAAGTAAAATTAAACGTAAATAACTACAACTTGTTCACATAAGCATAACAATATACTATAAATATTCCTTCCGCTGCCAAAAATACCAGAGCAATAACTGCGGCATAAATCTAGTATGATGCCTTTTATCAACAACGACAGTAAATGCCTAAGTTTGTCTTGCTGCTGTGTTCGCTTGCCGCATTAAACAATCAACGCAGCATTATCTAACCGTCATATTGATGTATGGTGATTTTTTAAGATTTAAGTTTTTCAGGTTAGCGGCACTGGTTGGTAATGACGTCTAAACGTCATCTGTCAAAGTGGAAAGTGTACAGTATACTCTGCCATTCCATCATGGAATGACGAATGACCTACCACAACGTCTAATTTTTTGTGAATGGGCCTTACAAAAGCTCAACGAAAATCCTCTGTTTTATCGAAAAATAGTGTTCAGCAATGATTCTCATTTCTTGCCACATGCCATACATGAATTACCGATCCATCCCGAAAAACGAAAGTCTGGTGTGGTTTATGGGTTGGTGGCGTCATCGGTCCATTTTTCTTCAAAGATGACCGTGGCGGCGAACGATGGTAAGCGATTTTTTTACCCCAATTGGATGAGCTGAATTTGGTTGACATGTAGTTTCATCAGGCCACACTGCTCGTGAAACAATGGATATGTTGAGGGATTAATTTGGTGAGCAGCTTATCTCTCGATCTCTGGCCCCATGAGTTGGCCTCCAAGATCTTGCGATTTAACGCCTCTTGATTATTTCTTGGGGGGTTATGTCAAGTCGTTAGTCTGTGTGGACAAGCCGAACACTATTGAAGCCTTACAGGATAACATACCACGAGTTATTTGTGAAATCAGGCCGAAATGCTCGAAAAAGGGACGAAAAATTGAACCTTCCCAATGGATATTTTGAGACGGAGCCATGGACAACATTTACATGAAATTATATTTAAAAATTAAATGGCAAAGACCAATTTATCGATTTCAATAAAATGTATTAATATATGACGCAAATTTGAGTGTTTTATTCGATTAAAAAACAGCAATTAAAAAATTCGCCCTATATATTATAAAAAATAATATAAAATAAATTATAAAATAAAAAGTACACTACCGGATCTATTCTGTTTGAAGACTATTTTATTCTTCGTATAACAACTGACAGATTGTACAAAACGAAAACAAGTGTTATCTAAACAAAGAAAGCATTTACAATCGCCCTGCGGATAATTTGCAATATTTCTGTACTACTCTTAGAGGTAACATAATTTAAAATATTTTAAAGGATCAAAAGTCCCTCTAGATGTTATAGCGGCTTGTTCCACATTTTTGAACGAAAAAAATTGAACAGCGATAACTTACAGAGTAAAGTTATTGAAAGTTATTACAGGGTGGGCCATATGAGTGTTGGCGACTTAATTCTTCAATTTCTCGGTAACGCGCGGCGCGATGTGAGGCGTTTTAAGAATTACGATTTGCAAATTGGTATCAAGGTAATTTTATAAAAAAACCCCACGAAAAGATGCAACAGGTTGTTTACATAATCCAGTTAGAATAATTATCTCTTTCAGCTACAACGAAATATATCTGGTATTATATCCTGGTAGTATCGCTAATTTCGATATCGAAGGCGTTTTCTACGAATTTTATTAAAAAGTTTTTCAAATAGCAATTGACAAATAATAATAAAATCGTATCCCTCTAATAGTGGGCACAACAAAAAAAGGCACAAATACTGGGTAAACAAAGCAGAGACAGACGTCGTTCATAATGTTTATAAATTATCGTATATTTATATCAAAAAGCATCAAGATGTCATTCATATTCCCATAATTTTTAAACGTTTTCTGTCTTTTCCCAGTAATATGGGGTTGGCGATTTGTGAAATGTACGTAGGAATATCTAATACAATTTTTATCTTTTTACATTTTCAATCAAAGATTAACCATAAAGTATAATGGCTTAATTAGTGACCTATGAACTAGGACACAAATTTCAAATTTCGTACACACAATACGGGTATGAAATATTTAATACATAATTTTCGACCAGTTTCGTTCACGAGAAAAATATAAAATGCAGAACCGTAGTGTTCAAATCCTTAGAGGTTTGACAAAGATGCTGTTTTACATTTGAACATTGAGACTGACATTGTTTTAGCCTAGTCTAGTTTTAAATTAAAGGTTCAAAAAAAGCATATTTGCATCGTAACTACAAGGACGATCGAAGCTTGTTTGTTACGTTCACGTTTTGTGTAATAAAGGACACAAAATATTACAATATTTTCGAATAATATAACTACAATCAAAAACTAAATATCGGCGTAAGCGCATTCTAACCCAGAATGGAGGAAAAATACAGGGTGCACAAGTTTTCGGGAGAAGGGTAGACGTTTCAACGGTTATTACTATCAGTACAGAAATTTCAGTGAGTAAAGATAAGATAAATAAATTAACGCATAATGAAACAAGAAAATTTATAACCTAATTATTATTAATTAGTTTATTTAGAAATTGTAAAGAAATGATTGATTTTTCTCAAATGGGCTAATTTGTTTTGTATGAGAGAATTGGCTCCCAGTTCTGAACATGAGAGGTGGAAGCGATTGGAGCGTGCAATGTTTCAGTACACTCATGTATAGATTTCAAAGAGTCAACATAAACAAATATCTTAGCACTTGACGTTATCCGTACGGGGGAAAAATATTGAAATTGAATTAATTTATACAAAATATTGTGAATTGCCGAATTGTATTTAAACATATTGTATCGATTTCAAATTAACTGAACTAAAGTGATTTTTTTTTTGTACAATTTGCTGTTTTGTGTGAGCGATCGGAAAGATCGTAGATAGTTTGTATATCAATAATCCTCAATAACATTATTATGCTGGAACAGTAATTGTTGAAGAGAATAAAATAAAAAAGGTTTACATGCCACTGAACGCACACCCCTATTATATTTCCCAAACGAAATTTTCGTGAAAGGAAAAGTGACCAAAAAACTCGAAAAAAAAGTAGAAAGGGGGAGAGATAATTATAAAGTATTGCAAAATAAATTTTCCTAGGCACCAAAACGTTGTGCTTACCCTTAGTAGGCGGAGTAAGTTTCCTTGATTTGACATTCTGAGCCAATTATATGTACTGTAGCAATCAATTGTAGAAAAAGATAGAAAAGTGTATTACTCATCTGCGACTGGCGAGTAAGAGCCTTCTCACGTGAGCCGTGAGTTATCCACCTATTCATGAGTCGAATTCAGTGAGTACGGAATATTCATGAGTGAGCAAATGTTTTAAGGTGGATTGTACAGCTTGATAACTATTTGAACAGCTGCGGCTCCAACTGAGAAACAGTCGGGCAATCCGTCGCCGATGAGGAGGATCAGCAGATAAGTATATTGATCACCCCATCTTGCTCGCAAATGCAGACATTAAGTCAAAATTAGAAAACAGATTTGAATGCACAACATCTTAGAGACTTATCAACAATTCCGTCAACGATGAATGAAAATTATTATTATTATATTAGTATTATTTCGCACAATCACAGGCAGAATAAATAACAATGTCTGTTCATTAGACAAGCTAATTAGAATAATAGGTGGAACAGGACAGCGATGTTCTGAAATTCCCGCTCAGATATTAAATCCCAATGGAGGTGCTGCATAAATTAAAGTTAGTGCTGAAGAACAATTGAAGTAGACGTACCTTGCCATTGTCGTTTGCAGTTTAGACACTACCATGGATAGTGACAGAAATCGAACAAAACAAATTCTAGTTTTGTGGGCGCAGAAGTCGAACATTTCCATGTAACAGTTGCAATAGCTGACCCGAAAAACTTTAGAGATGGAGGTAGGCACAAGGGCGTAATTAGCCTTATTAGTTGCTTGCAAAAGTCCTTTTGCCTTTTGAAATAACAAAAAAGTTAACACCATCGGATGGATTAAATTGTAAATAATATTTGATAATCTTATGGTGGTCCATAATTTTATAGCTTTGCTTGACAATAAAGTAGTTACACCAATAACAAATTGACACAAGAAAGCAATATCATAATATAAAATGTTTTTATTCCAAGCGAGTTTGAAAAAAGTACCGAGAAGAGGTCAATAAACCACAGCGTTTTTATTATTTATTCAAATTTATTGCATCACCTCTAATAATCCAAACATCGAAACATGTTTCAGATACTTCTGAAGGGAACTTCAGTTCTGGCCTCGAGTGATGGTCCGCTGTCATATCTGGCATTTTTTGAGGATTTGATCTCTAAAACGCCAGATAATGCCCAGATAATATTATTTGTTTGCCATCTGAGTTCCTGGCAAGAATTTCGAATCAAAGAAAACAGTTAATATTTCCTTGACGCATATTTCGTTGGCTTTTTCTCTCACACTTAAATGGCTATTTTCAGTTTCCATTTCCTTAACATTATCGATGCTAGTTTTATTTTAAAGACATCGATGGCTGATGGTGAAAAAATCTTTCATTACATGGTTCATAATTTTATCATTTGTAATAATAGCTTGAGATGGACTAACAAAATCAACAACTGTAAGAAAATTAAATGACAGATATCACTCAAGCTCCGCCTTAGTATAGAGAGAACTTGGCGATAGAAAGAATTTAAACAATACTTTTAAGTGAAATTTTTAAGAGATTAATTCCCGGGTTTTTTTATGTACAAAATTTGTAATAAAACTGAGTTAATACATTTGAATTCGCAACTCAGACTCAGAGACTCACAAAATTTAACGGGGCGTAGTGAAGGCAATCCTGTAAGGTCCAAAAAAGAAGACAGAAAGATAACCGAAAATAAACCAACTGCTTCTAATGATAAATCATCCTGCTGCGAAATTATGGTTGAGCTAGAAATAGGTGGTGAGAACAATTGCGGTGTAGAAGCTGTTTAAGTAGTGTGCGATTGATAATGATATCAGCATTGATATACGAGTACATGGTGTTTTTGAAATGCGAGTGCTACTCAGCGGCCAATACCTTACCATTTTAGTTGCTTCCCCTCGACAAAATCGTAACAAATTTTAGTAGTGGTGGACGCGTTCTGTACGCCGCTAATTTCCCAGGGACGGAAGAGGTATGCTACGTATAGGACAAGTACTTTAAGCGTTATAGTCGAGCTTAATTTTAATCTAACGAGTTCAGGAAAGTCGCAAAAGTTCCGCTATAGTGCACTTAAAAGCTACGTTGGCTGAATTAACAGAAGCTATTGAATGATCTGTTTGGGTGAAAAAAATCGGCGCAGTACAACTTGCCATGAATAGTATGGTTCACAATAGCACGAAACAATTTCGGGCATGATGTTATTTGAAGTTGATCAGCGAAAGGAAATAATATACTAAATACCGGAACATTTTCAAGAAGTGTATGCTGAATACACAACAAATAGCACTCTAACTGCTTCGAAAACGCATAATTCCTTGCCATACAATCCTACCTACTATCGTTTGAACGGTAACATAGTCTAGCTTTAAAGAACTGCATACATCATATTGCCCAGGAGTCAATTATCATTATGCAGATCTGCTGCAAAATTTCTGTTGGAGACATTCAAACAATACAACTTGCAACAATTGTCTTGTTATGTATACACTTGTTTATGTGCATCGTAGTAGACATTTTTTATTTGTCTGGTTTTGAAGTTGAAAACTCAAATAAGTGTGTTTTACTTATACGTGGGGATATTGATTGGAGCCTTGGAATTATATAATAGGTTATGGGTCCCATATACTCGTACTACCATGCTCGTACTATTATGCAGTAAAGATCATTTGAATTTGCGAAACGTGTTTGCGAAGATATACCCATTGAACAAGGATAATTTCGATACATGGAAGATCCAAGCAGACGCGCTGTTGATTCCGAACGATACCTGGAAGTAAGTTAGTGGAACATGTGTGAAACTCAAAGAACCAGCAGCACCAATAGCGGCGTGGGAGAGTAAGGATGCAAAGGCACGTGCAGATTTTGTATTGACTACATCACCTACTGAATTAAAACAAATCAAACTGAATTAAAAAAAAATTTCACAACGTCCAAGGAGATATGGGATAAACTACATAGTGTTTATCAATCGAAGGGACCAGCAAGGAAGGCTATGTTGTTAAAATTTCTTATTCTTCTGAAGATGAGAAATAGTGACGATATACGGGATCACATTAATACGTTTTTCGAGGTCGTCGAAGATTAGCTAACGATTTTCCTCCTATACAGTTTTCTCCAAGGGTTTGAGTCTTTCCGCGTAGCTATCGAAACTCAGGCCCAGAATAACTCAAAGTATAGCTTTTAGGGAATACGAAGCTAGGAAATGCCACAACGGTGATGTTCAAGGTGCCATGTTAGTACATCGGCATACATTTAAGCAGAATCCGAAAGGAGGTGATTCCTTCGGGCGTAGGTTCAAGTTTTCATGCTATTCGTGCGCAAAGATAGGACACATGGTACGAGATGGTGGAACAAAGAAAAAATCAAAACCTGAGATATGTGGATGCTCAGTAGTAGCAATAGTTACACAGAATGAATACGGAAGTTGATGTCTCGATTCTCGTCTCACACGTGTTGCCAAAAGTTTTGAACTTGGCAAATAATAAATCGACGAGAATTGGAAGTTGTGGATAAGGTAAAGTGCCCTGTACCAAAATTATTGCAAAATTGGAAGAAACTTTGTATGTGCCTGACCTAAGGACAAATCTACTTTCTCTTCTGAAAATTACTGAACGTGGGTGGGAAATATTGTTTAGTAAAGAAAAGGCACTTGTTACGCGACCTAAACCGTAGAAGAAATCATGACTGCCAACAGAAAGAAAAATCTATACTATCTTGAAGAATCGAAAGAAAACACCAAGATAAAAAATCTGTGCGTCTAATTCTTTAAGATTGACATTTAAGGTTTGGACATTTGTATGAACAGGACATTTGTATGAAAGACATGATACACCACAATAAAGTTTTGTGGCATAAATATCAATTTCGAAGTTTATTTACCCATTTGAGAAACGTATATGAAGGGAAAGCACGTACAGAGTCCTTACTCAAAATCAGAGTCTTGTAGCAGCGAACTTCTTGAGCTTGTACATTCAGATATCAGTGGACCCGTGCTTGTCAATTCGCTTGCCACGTTCACTGATAAGACCAAATGGTGTGAAATCTACTTTCTAAAGAAGAAGACCGAAATAAGTGAGAAATTTAAAGAATTCAAGAGCATGGCGGAAAAGAAATCTGCACTGAAAATCAAGACGCTTAGAACAGTCAATGACACAGAATATACCTGGCGCAACTTCACTAGTCGCAACTGAAGAGTATGATTCTGACAGCAAATGTGAAGAGTTCCTTGTACGAAGTAAAGATTCATTAGAAATACCATTACCACAGAAGCTATTCGAAATCAATATTGAAGATGAACCTATCCAGAGCTACATAAAAGAGGTAGAAACACCGGTGGCATCTAGAAGAAGACCAGGATCCGAAGAAGTTACTTACGATGACGGCCTCGAAAATTTTTTAGAAGAAGAATCATCCGAAATTGAAAATTTTCGCGAAGACGCTAGAATGGTTGAAAGTTTTGAGCCATGAACTGCGGCGGAAGCCAGTATTTAATTTCAAGAAACATTTGTTCCTGTAGCTAAAGTTTGATCCATAAGAATCATAATGGCACTTACAGTTGAACTAAATCTAGAGGTGCATCAATTGCATTTTGTAAGCGCTTACCTAAATGGCAATATAGAAGATGGCATTTTCGTGGAATTTTCTGATGAATTCAAGGAAATTGTGGGTCGCTAGGAACAAAAATGATTTTTCGGTGACAAAGTGGTATGGTACAAAAAGCTGGATGAAAAATTGAAACATTTTAACTGAAACAACAGGATTCCGAACTATGAATTTGTATGAAAAAGACCGTGACAATATATTAGTCGTTGCCATATATGTTGACGATCTGATTGTGGCGTCTAATGATAAGAACATGTTATACCTACTTTATACCTACTGAAATTCCAGTTATCAAAATCGTTTGAAATGAAAGACTTGATAGCCCATAACTACTGCTTGGGTATCGAATTTAAACATGACATCAAAAGTTATGTCACAAAAGGAATACATCTGGGAGATCTAAATGAGGTTTAACGTGGAAAATTGTAAGTCATTAGAGGTGCCAATTCAGTCTAATGAAAAGTTGCCGAAAGAAATCTGCCCAAAGTCAGCAGTCGGAGCTAAAGAAATGGAACGAGTTCCATACCAAAGACTAGGGCGCTGATGCATTTGGCTCTCTCAACACGACATTAACTCTACTCTCTCTCATTCTAATTTTGGCAAACAGCACTGTGTGACAACATAAAGGGTACTTCGGCACCGAAGACATTTTCCCGAAGTTTCATGGAATCGGTGAATGCCTTATAGGTTACGCAGACGCTGATTGGGGTGCAAATGTTAACGATGGAAGGTTCTCTACTAGATACGTATTTGTTTTGGCCGATGGTGCTGAAAGTTGGGAGTGAAGAAAGCAAATAACGGTTGCAATGTCAAGTACAGAAGCGGAGTACATGGCTTCATCTGATTCATCAAGAAGTTCTTTTAAGTCGATTTTTGAAAGAAGTTCTGTATTATCAGGAACCGACAGCAGTTTGCATTGACAACCAGAGAGGTGGGCTTTTATCAAAAATCCTTTGTTCCTCAATCGTGAATTCGCCACCATTTCATACGTGAATTCACCTATCGTGTGGATATCTAAGTGAAATACATTCTTACAACTATAGTGCCGGCTGATGTCCAGACAAAAGGATTGTCAGCACTGAAACACACTTCATGCATCAACAAAATTGATCCATCCAATATGTAAGGAATTGGCAAGTTGCCATTTGAGGGGAAGTGTTGGAGATGTTCAAACAATACAACTCGCAACAAGTCACTTGTTATATACCCACTTGTTTACGCATAGTACTAGAAATTTTTTATTTGTCTGGTTTTGCAGTTAAAGACTCAAATAAATTACTATTCCTTATTATACATTGGTTGAAATCGAATATGTTTTACATATACGAGGAGATATTGATTGAAGCCTTGGAATTATACAATAATTTCCCAACTCGCAGCGTTATCTATGTTCGTATGTCCCCAAAGCAGAAGCGCGACCTAGTATTGCAATTACAATATTTAAGTTATTGCTTGGTCATATATGGCAACTGCTCTAAAACTGTAATGCCTTCAAAGTTGCTCACACAGGTATTTTGGTAAGTGAAAATATACCATAGTTTGCCTCGCCGTTCGTACCGCGTAATCTCACCATAGCCGCTGGGCCCAATGTAATTTCCTAATATTGCGTCGCCCTGGTGACATCCCTTGGAATTTTCAAGTTTAGGTCATAACATTGCATTAAACTTTATTTATACGCAGATTAGGGTTCGTTATCCATTTTCTATTTTCTTTTTTCGTAAAACGAAATCATTATTGTATTGCATTATAATGCTTAGTAAAGCTTAAAATATCGGCCGTATAACCAAGCCCTCACCGGAAACTCCCATACGAATTACATGATTCAACCCATATGTTTCCAGAACAACAAATACAAAATTTCAACCAGGAGGGCTGATTTATATATACTTTCTCTCAACGTGAATTAAAGTATAATAAAACAGCAAAATGTTAACTTCTGAGAGGTTTCATTGAACAGCTATCGATTTTTGCTACATTGATACTATAAGGGGCTTGCCAATGCAATCCCTCTTTATTAGCAATATTAAATGCCTGATAGGAGCTCAATTATTACTGAAAAAGATTTCAGGTAGGTACGATGGCTTGCCAGCTACACATCGGGTAATTCGCGAATTCTTCATATTCTGAAACATACTTCATCACAGCATAACTACATCGTGTAAAATGAAAATATTAATTTTTATATAATAATAATTATAATGATTAAATACAATAAACACCATATATGCTAGTACAGAACTGGTCCGTCCGCCGGCCAGAGCTTCCCCCTCCTTCGTGCCATTTAGCAAGGATGCAGCCTATACTGTCTTTTGCTATGAAAAGGTATACAGACAGTATCCTATCACTAGTTCGTCCATCGTTCACTTCACTCTATTGTCTTGGCTGTCTTGCTCAAGTCACGCCTTTGTAATTTGCCTTCTATCAAACCATCTTCAACACTTCGAAATTTTCACAGAAATCTATATAAAAAGAAATAGTTTTGCTCAATGTTTATAAACCCAAAGCTAATGGATAGTATTAGAAAGCGACTGATAAATATTTTTTTGTTTTGATATTCATATATTAATTTTTACAATGATCGATAATAAAAAGAAATTCATGACCATGATCTTGCATATTATTTATCTTAACAATTAATGTACTATAGAATTCTATAAAATTTACATAAGATTTTAAAGGTATATAAATATTCAACTTTTGAGCGCGGTTTTGTTTATAGAAAATTTTAACAACAGATGAGTGCAGAATCATATTAATCGAACAAAGGAAAGTGTAAAAGGAAATAACGAGGAAAATTGGTAATAATATACACGAAACAATTGACCTGTTGTTAGATAAAATGGATAATTCTTGAAGAGTGAGAAACATACGCTAATTTTACTAGTTATATATATATATATATATATATATTATATATATATATATATATATATATATATTCAATATATATACATATAGATATATATGTATATATCTATGTACATATATATTCAATATAATATTGAGCTCTCACGCGACTTTTTTTAGCATTTCGCGTTGTATTCTATTTTTCTTAAACAGTAGATAAATGTACACATTTTTATAAATGAACAAAAAAAATTGATGAACAAAAATGTATTTTTGATTTAGTTAATTTACGTTCTGAATTAGGTGGAAGCGTGTATCATATTTCTTTCTTTCTTTTATTGCAATTACTTTGTCCATATTTTACGGGTTAAAACAGTGCAAGCGGCTGTACCCATATACAAAATCGTTTCATCTAATTTTTTTTATTTCTTTATTTGATTGTTTTTCTTTACTGTCGTACGTTGTATACTGTTCGTTCACTTTTCTTTTTCACTTTTTTTACTTTCAATTACTACTGAAAAATGTATCATTTCTTTAAATGGTTATGCTGCTAACCAAACAGAGCAGAAACCACATTGTCGGAGTGGATTATCTCCTTCCCATCTTCTGCATTTCTTTCAATTTCGATTATACTCTTTGCTGGAAATTTTGTTAGAGTTGTAATTGGAGTCGTAATCGGGTAATCGGGTAGCACTCGTTACAAATTTAGCCACATTCCAACGTATCAGAATCTAGGTATATATATGTACGTTAAACTAAGTAATTTGTATGGGACCTAATATAATTGAAGATAACTTAAATAACATCGTGGTACAAATTATGGATTACCGTGAAAAACTAAATTTCGATAAATATACCAAATTGCAAGGGATTTGCCAGAATGGGCGTGATACCGAAAGATGTGGTGTCGAGGACACATTAATTATATCAATTGTATGGCTGGTACGAGAAGGGGCGTCATTACTTGGTCGGTTGTTTTCCGCTACTGTAGGAAATTATAAAACGATATAATAAAAATCCAAACTAGACTAATCTAGACAAAATCGAGC
>JAHXMU010000735.1:232212-249782 GCA_019455685.1 Philornis downsi | reverse complement strand
GGTTTGGTGTACATATCTTAAATGCTACTACAAATATGGGCGGGATTGGACAATGGGGCGTGGTACCTCCCATACAAACCATAAATTAAATATCCAATATTTCTGCTCCTGTTTACGGTATTTGAACAAAATTTGGTACGTAGGTTTGGTGTACATATCTTAAGTGCTACTACATATATGAGCGAGATTGGACAATGGGGCGTGGTACCTCCCATACAAACCATAAATTAAATATCCATGGCCTTTCTTATTATAATAGACCGATTGGCATGAAACATTTCCAATAAAAATAAAATTTGAAGGCAAAGCAACGTTTGCCGGCTCGGCTAGTATAGGTATATATTCTTATTAGATAAGACATTCCAGAAATACTACTTTATTAGTTCCGGGCTTCAGTAGTAACAACAAAATGTTGAATTTTCAAATTGTATTATCGATAATTCAATTTAGTACTTTGACCAAGTACTATCAAGTAAATATTTAAACTATTTTTAAATTGCTGAGAAATTTGTATAAATTCATTCAAAGTAATGTGAAAAAGAAATGTACTGCACAATATCGTTTAGAAAATAGATTCAGTGCATGGTATGGAATTTGTTGGAAAACAATACATTGAAAAAAAGTAAAGGCAATATAACCGCACCAATATCCGTCGCAAATCAAAAAAGTCTTCAAAGTGTACAAGAGAACGTACTTACTCCACTGGATTACCGATGAAATGTAAAGGACTGCAAAGATTACGTCCTAACTTTGTTTGTTGGCCTGGGGTGATCAAAGGAAAAGTAAATACCTGCCACGATATGCTAGTATAACGCCTATCAAATACCCGGTGACCTAATCCTTGGCTTGTGACTTTGCGCCGCCGCGTATCACCTCCGAGTCACTACTAGCTTGCTTGTTTCCTCAAAGGTCTGAGTTCGTGCACAGCCAGTCACCGGCCTTAGAAGTATTTAGAAAAAAGTAATTACAAAACTACCGCTGAAACTTGGCGTTCACACATCGTGCTCACTGTATGTGAATCACTTTTATTTATATTAAAGCCTAACGTATCCTAACTCTATTTGGCTATGCCACAGGTGGCGGAGAACCAAAACGAAATTCTGTTTCTGATGATGACGTTGAAACGATTCAATGATGACGTCAACGAGGCGGTGCATTCTCAGTGCGAGCAAAAAATCAAAGCGAATTGAAAAACAACTCACTGGTCCATATTAACCAGTACAAGAACAGCTGGAACTGATCGAGTTATTTTTTATTACTATGAAAATATATGCTTAATTTATTATTGGCTTAAGTAGACACATATATCTAACCTAAACAAGTGTTTGAATACGCGAGTGAAGTATAAACACAAAATGGATGAAGATTTAGAAATTACTACTTCAATCAGTTCATAATTGGGAAATATTATTATTTTCGCCCAGTTTAACAATTTCAAATTTAATTTTTTCAGCATGTTTCCCCAAAACGAGCTACTGTGACGTGGTGAATGATATTTCAAAGTTTGCTACCCCCTAATAATATGTAGAGATTGCTTTGGAGTGTTATTGGAAACAAAATGTTTGTTTGTGTATTGACGAATTTATCGAATAGGGAACTACTATACAATTGGGGCAGTTTAATTATGTTTGCAGCTATTTGGAGTTGCTAGAACCATTTCTTAGCAGGTGCCATATAAACCCACATGCTATCATTAGTTGGTAAACGTTGATCATAAATTCGGAGATTGAAAGTATTCTGGTCACAAGTAAAGGCAAACGCTGGAGTTGACTTTCACATAAGATTGCAGAAATAAGAAGCAGGTTAGAGTTTTCGACAGCTTTCTGGAATGGCTTTATAAATGAATTTCGATGATTCCGATTTTAGTAAATAAGTACAGCAGTCCCATTGGTGTTATACCTATATATAAGTAAATATAATTCGTTTTCTCTAATTAAATTAAAGTTTTGACTGCAACGGCTGTAAAATATATTACAAACATTATAAATATGCTACATGTAAGTAAAAGCGCCATGTTTTATAGTAATAAAGCATTGAATAGTAATTTGCCCAATTATTACTGATACATTAACGATTGAATTACACAATTTTTCGTATGAAATGTCAACGTCTGGAATTATATAAAATAAATATATTGTCTTTTGCACATTTTTCCCGACCTTAAGATATTCGCAATACACGTCAATTACCAATTTTTACTATATTACTACTATGGCATAATTATTCTTTTCAGATCCCCAATTATATTTTCCTACCTAACTATATGATACTTTACGTCAACAAAATTTATTAATTTCTTCTCTAAAACATTTTTACAAGATCTCAACATATTGCTGGATAAAGTTGGTTTAGATGTTCAGCAAGGTAAAATGAAGTATATTTTATAAAGGAATTCCAAAAACACCGTTAAATTATATAATAATAAAGGTAATCAGGCTCTGCTTTTGGGAATACCAAAAGGAATTAAATAACTTGTACACATTTTAATTGCAACTTAAATCTGTGCTCCCTTTCAAGTGCAAGCTGATATAAAATTGGCCAACGATACTGGTAATTTTATGCCCACTCACGATTGGATTACTAAATGAAAGGAAACACAGTTCTGCAAATTTCATTTCCGTATCATTATATCTAACAATTATATACAAACAATTAAACTTATCGAACTTTTGCATCCATTTGATGCATCCAATGGGGTAAAATACAGTCTACCTTATTTCCGGGTTTATTCATAGTTCTTTTACTGCAATGTGTAAAATTTAATGTTGAGATTAGTTTTTGTTTCCTCCTTACACAGCAGAAAAAGATCAGCTCAGGAAATTATAGAAATTTTTAACTCCCAAATTTTCAGCAAGGTAATGGCAATGAAAGATATGGAGTTCTTCGCTTATTTGTTTGAAAGAAAGGAATATCAGAGTTAAACCGTTCAAAATGAATACAATTCCTAAATTGGTGTTTTGATGTGCGCTCCATACAAAACGTAGGACCAAGCTCTGTTTATAGCTTCTTAAATCCACAGTTGTAACTGAAATTTGGGCATATTTTTAGTACGTATTATATTAACTTGATTCAGCCAGGAATACTCTATGTTAAAAACGGGGGATGTCGATCAACATTTTGATAAGAGCCCCAAATAATTGGATTGTGGCCTAAATGCCACAATTTGTATTCCAATTTAATTATATGTACATTATATTGAATTATGGTTTGGTTGGGGCATATTGAATATCCCACAAGCGTGGTTAGCGGACACTTGTGCAGTTTTTTGCCTGTGTATGTTGTAAAACACAACAAAAAATATTTCACAACAAACAAATTTATCTTAAGTTAAGCTTATTGAGATGATGCTAACGACTTTGGTCAAATTCATATGATCTGAAGTACCTGAAAATTGGCAGACAATCTTAAAATGTTTGATTGTCTCAAACTTATTTATTATACAATTAGTGCCCGCTAGATCATGCGCATGGTCCCTAAACTGTTTAGTGAAGGATATGTTGTTTATTTATTTTCCTTTTCTCCCGCCTCTGGTTGAGCTCATAAACATTCAAATTTTGTGACAGCATACCTTATTACCACTGCAGTTCTCTATTCTTGACAATGCCATTACACTTATTACTTCTCGTCCTTTTTGAATTCCTTGAGAGGGTGCGTTTTGTAAAATTCGCCATTAAGATGTGGACAGACCGTAAGAGAAATGTGATCCTTTAGTGTAGTCTTTCAAGCTTCAGGATTCAGATTTAGTCTAACTTAAGTTTTAAACCATTTATTTCCTGTTCGAATTTGAAAGTTTGTATTTTCATGATATTCCTTTCTTCTAATAATAATATTCATAATAATAATGTATATAATAATATTCATTTCTTCTAATTTCACGATTTCAGTTTCGCATCTAGAACTTAAGAGGAATGCAATGATGACTTAGCTTCAATCGTTTTTTTATGGGACGGTCCTATTTTTGATCCTTAATTCCCCGTTTTCCCCTAAAAATACAAGTTTTTCTCTTCATCACGTGCCTATCTCGATAAAATGATCCAACCAATTTTAGAGTAACTGTTTAGTCCCCTAAAAAACCAGTTGGAAAAATTCCAATTTGTCCCGTGCTTAACCCGTAATAGCAGAATTTACACAAACAATTTGATTCATTCTTAATTTTCTTTTTCTTGTATATTCTGCCACTTTTTGTCCTTATTCTACCCTTAATGGTAAGAATTTCAAAAATTTCTTACTCTACAGTATGCAAACGCAGTTTTAGCCATTTGTAATGGGCGTTGATACTACAGGGTGTGCGTTGAGAAGGTATACTACTTTGTTTTGCCGCCATTTTGGTAAACATTAGTCTTGACACTGCATATTTGGCAGTCGTGAAGTAGAGACGTGGCAAATTTATTATGGAAAAATATTCGATAAATCAACGTATTTTAATCGCTAAAACATGTTATTAAAATCAATCATCGATTACTGTGACGATGAGAAAGTTATATGAAATTTTTAGGAGAAACAACGTGCCATCGTGTAGTGAATGATTTCGAAGAAAGAGGGTCTGTAGCTAGTAGGGCCACGCATGACCACAACGTACTGCAAGATCAACTGAAAACATTACTGCTGCTCAAGAAAGTATTCAAAACAATCCATCAACCTCAACTCGACGCCGTGCTCAGGAGCTTGGTCTTCAAAGAACAACTTTGACCACTATTTTGCAAAAGGATTTGCATTTGTTTCCATTTAAGATTCAGTTGACAAAAGAGCTTTCTCCACAAGACCATTTACGCCGCCATACATATGCCAATAGAATGTTGCAGCTCGTCAAAGACAACTCCGATTTTCACGAAAAAATCATAATGAGATATCTATTCAAATTAAAATGTGCCTCGTACATTTTAATTTGAATAGATATGTAAATAACCAGAAAAGTCTGGTGTGCAATTTGGCCAGGAGGGATCATTGGATCTTACTTCTTTGAAACTGAAAACGGAGTAACGGTAACTGTCAATGGGGAGCGATATCGTGATATGATTGAAAACTTTTTAACGCCCATATTTGCATACTTAGGGCTTGATTAACATGTGGTGGTGCGATGTGGCACCGCATCGCATACAGCCAGAATTACAATGGAGTTATTGCGGGGCCTATTTCCACAACAAGTTATTTCAAGGAATGGTGATGTTGATTGGCCTACACGGTCACCTGAATTGACTGCTCCGGACTTCTTTTTGTGGGGATATCTGAAAAGCAAGGTTTATGCAAACAAACCTTGAGCAAATAAAACAAAATATTCGTAATGAAATTAATGAAATACCGCGTAAAATGTGTAAGAATGTAATGAAAAATGTGCTCAAAAGGGCTCGCATTTGTGAGGCTAACAGAGGCGGACATTTATCTGATATTGTATTCCACACATAATTACCGACATTAAATAAACCATTTATCAATGTAAGATCCATTCTCTTTCATTTAATCAAAAATTATAAACAAACAAATTAGTATGCATTCTCATCGGACACCCTGTATTTCTGTTCCCCTCCTACCCTAAGTCACACCGCGTTGCATCTTTTCTTGTCGCCCATATATTCTGTTAAAAGAATCTTCACCACAATGTTGATGATCTTAGCTTTGAACCTTTGTCTGAAAAAAAATCGGTTTCAGTCTCGCGCTCACGCAGTGAATGAAATGGACACTCCCAATCATGTCGATAAACGTTCAATCATTTAAGGTGAATAATAAAGTGATTTCGTCCAGTTAACCCCCATTTTGGCCCTGAAAGTATAAAGTATAAATGTCGCAAAATAACATTCTTATTCCTTTGTCCATTTTTGGTCTGATGTTAACCTTAAAAGTTTCTTGCCTTGGTCGTTTGACCTGAGAGACGATCAGCCATCGGTCAAAACAGCAACAATTTTATATATACGATATATTAAATGTGAAAAAAGCGTGGACTGAAACAAGATATTTTCAACAAGTACTCATATGCATTAAATAAATTAGAATTCCAATTGAACTGTGGCTATAACATATTAGGATGCGAGCAGCTTCATTTTTAACAGAGTCCATTCTTGTCCTAATTATACAACTAGCCTTAAACTATGAAATTTCAACAAAAGTTGTGATTTTTAGAAGCGATAACACCAAGGCTGGTGAGTACGATTGTGTAGGGGGCTATGTCAATATGTGGACTTGAATGACCCATTTACAACATGGATTGACTCAATTTCATATAACCAAAATTCAGTCATAAAGTGGCTTTTAGAAGCAGTAAAGCCGGCCTTTGATAGTTAATGCCTGTGTACATTTCGTCAGTTTTAACACGATTTGGCCAAACTAAATAAAAATGAATTTTTTCGAAATCGGTTTTATATTGCGATCTGAACTTTGGTTATTTGGTTACGGAAAACAGTTCATTGTGTTGTTCAAAGTTAGAAACCCATCACTAGCAACCAAATTTTAACATCAGTCTTGCAACATACGAATACCGCATATATAGAAAGCTCCATACTTTGAAGCTATCCAGATATCGTTCTAGTGTTTTGTTGCAGAGTGAAGCACAGCTGCGTTACTTAGCGGAACAACTGATAATCGGAAGGACCAATGTCTGATAGATAAAACTGATGGGCAGGACTTCACAATTGAGGCACAATAAACGATGCTGACCTGCGGTGCACCATGTGGACGAGAATGATCACGCGGTAGGAAGAGTAATCGAATTCTGCCCGAATGCTCGACTCGATTTTATCAACTTTGTTCGGTGGAAAGCAACGAATTAGTTTTAAGCAACGACAAAAAGTTGATTCCAATAAATATACAATACGAATATTCGGACGGGCTGTCGTTGTCGAATAATCTGGACCCATGACTTCTGCCGTTGAATGGCACATTAACTTATTAAGGCAAATGAAAATACTATGAAAAAAAGCGTTTTGAAGGCAAGATGCGCTTCACATGTTATATTATATTATATTGTACCAATATTATATTATATTATATTATATTATAAGTATTATATTATTATATATTATGTTGTATCATATTATATTATATTGCGTTATATTATACTACATTATGTTATATTATGTCATATTATATTATATTACATAAATTATACATTACACATTATATTAAATTATATTATATTATGTTACATTATATTATGTATTGTTTTATATTATATCATTATTAGATTTATTGGGACATTACTACCTATCTTTTTTCAAGATATTTATGTTAATAATGATGTGCTTGTATTGTAGTAAACATTACCCAGTAGAAATAAATGTAAAATATCTTGTAAAAATATTTTTGAATGAGTTACCTGTTGTAAATATTTCCCATCAGAGGTTGATCGAAATAGAGAGTTCTACAAAAATACGGATGTTCGACCACCTTTCACATACGCGTCGCTCATTCGGCAGGTAGGCAAAACAAATTTCAAGGTTTGATGAGATTAAACAGAGCGAAAACATACCTGACCAAAAACAAAAAAGTTAAACATCGATAAGTTGTGAACCTTATCGAAAGTCGCAGCTTATTTTAACGAACTCCTCAATTTTTGGCCGACAGAGGTCCCAATCCTGATACTCTTGACAAGCAGTGGTAACATGCAGTGCGCTTGGTGGCTACTGCCGCAAATACAATACTTGGGATCGAAAAACACGGTCAGGCAGATCCTGATACGGTGATGCCGCATATATTGCAAGTGTAAGACTTTAGTTAGAGTACGAAAATATTATCAACAGTTTCAAGTGATTTCGTGCCAGAGGAAACAGAGACACATATGTAACCTTTGTGATATCCAGCTTAAAGAACTATGGATATTTTAATTAAGGAAGGAAGAAGGGAGCAGTGAAATCCAAACCCGTGATAGAGAAGAGAAGTTAGAATGTGCTTGATCTTGTGGAAGTGCTGCCATGAACTGCGATTGTATTTTTCATTTGCATATAATATACGTTTTGCTTGCGCGTAAACATGTTACGTAGTATTCTTATTAAAAATTTAACATCAAATTCTGTTTAGCATGCATCAAAGATTTGTGTGTAAATGAGACAAATAGTTCAGAATATCTGGATTTCACAGGGATAAATATGGAAAAGCGTTCAATAAAAATAAGTTCCGAGTGTTACCCACAAAATGGTTTCAAAGGGAAGTAGTGATTTTTGTGTTCAAGGGTTTTGATTTAAGAAAAGAGTCACATTCTCGGAAAAAGTGTTTTTTCTGTATCAATAAGATGAGTCGATATAAAGTGTCAACAAAATCAACGGTTGAGATTGGTGTAGTGTTCAAAGTTTGTGGATGTTCAGACATGCTTAAAAAAACTTATAGGCGTAAGTCATAACTCTTATGGCTCTGTCCCATAAAGAAAATCTATTAATCATCATCAAATGTGTAGAACACTTCGACTTTTCTAACTTCAGGAAGATTAACACTCGAAATTGCAGATTTGCGCCAATCTTCTAGACGATTTATAAGTCAATTTGAACCATGCCACCATACTAGTTGATATTGAGGTCTTCTCGACTACAACCGCGGGATTATCGCTAGATCGAACATGTCGCCATGCGTTATTCTCTACGTTTCATATAAATTCTGCGGTACGATTTGGGACGTATATTTTCCACATTGGAGGGGACTTTCTCAGACATCCGAGTAGTATTGATGACACCATAGGCACAGTTCACAGTTTGTGAGCAGAGGAAGGGAAGAATTTTCTTGATTAATCTACATAGCAAAACAGCTCCGCAGTGTTCAAGATGTGAGTCTATCGGGGCAACCCTAGTTTTTGCGGCAAAAATATGAGAATATATAGATCTTTTATCTTACACTCTTATGCGTATTACTGCACAGTAAGCCTTTTCGGAGAAAGGTTGTATTTGAACAAAAAAATAAGGTGCAAAGTAAACCCAGCGTGGAATTCTTATTGTAGATATATCCGCAACGGTAGTTACAAATCTGTTCCATTTCGCTAAGATGCCTGAATTAACATATTCGTCCCATTTGAAACCTCCAATTCAAAGCTGTTGGAAGAATGTCTATTCTTGGACTATAAAGGGGAGAAACCATCCAGCAACTTCGAGATAATCGACAATATGTTTCTTTTAGCGATTGAGCTCGTTCGCTGAAGAGATTTGTATGAGAAATAATCTGTTAAAACATTTCATTGCATGCCGAGAGATTACGTGTCGCTTGTTTAAAAACTACGAATAAAAGATGCGATTTACGGGGATCGACTTCAAAATATCGGCACAATTTGAAGTAATTTTCTCCACGGAGCTTAAATGCAAGACAATACATCAGATAAATCATCATCAACGTAAGTTTCGGCAAGCATGATTTTGGAACCCCTTGAATTTTTATCGGCAGATCTTGGGCTAGATTATTAAGAGTTATTATTGCTAAGTATGACACACAATTTACCTCAAATATTAATGTTTTCAGTGCAAAACCCATGGTAGGGTTTTATTGGTCAAGGCGAGGAAGGATTCGTTCTTCGATATGAACCAATGCCTGGCGTCAAATTTTTTCAATAACGCCACAGACAATATACTAGTGAAGATGCCATTTTTATATCAGCGTCATTAGATTCAATTGCAATGTCAAACCGACATGGAGTACATCATTCGGAGACTGGTAATTCTCGTGGTATCGTGCATTTTTAGGCATTAAATACTACAGAGTTTGGTATTACAGCTTTGTGGTTTCATTATCGCATTATGCGGTAAATAAAATGAGTAGTATGAAATTCCTGTTTACATTTTTTAGAATCGGTTGTCTACTTCAGATTCAACGTTTCATACTCTCGCAACACCTATTTTTTTATGACTGGTTTGTTGTAGAGAGACTGCTCCATTCACAAATATTGTATCAGACCTTGTGATTTAGACGGCCCCAGTTGTAAATCTTCTGGACAACTAGTTTTGAAGAGCAGATTGACAACGTAACACCCATGCGCATTGCGATGAGTTGTTTCATCGTACAGAGATTTACAATACTGGGCATCAGGAGAGATTTTGGGATGAGAAGGAATTTCCTCCCGTTCCCAAAATAACAGCAGCTATTCACCAATAATGTCTTTGGAAACTTCAGTTGCCATTTATGATCCGTCCAAAAATGGTTGTCTTGTGCAATAAGTGAATTCCAGCGTCTTTGGACGCCGGTAAGCAAAATGCGAGGTAATACTCGTACATTGCTTATATATCGAGTTTTTCAAACTCTTATAGAGAAAAATCCGTTTTTGGAACAAAAAAGTTGGAAGTAGTCGAGTTGTTTTCGGAACCACAATAACCTGTATTTCGATGTATTGTGTGTTTTGTCGAGAATAATGTAAGTTCATATATGGGATTAGAATTAGCTATAATGTAACTTCTAATTCCTCGTATCTGGAAGATTCGGCATTATGTGCGGTTAGAGAATTTTTGAAATAAATATTTTTCCGAACCTTGGTCGATAAATGCCCTAGTCACAAATACGTAATGTATTCTGACGAGATGAGAAATTTTCATTGGAATACAAATTAGATGACGTTTGAGCTTGTTGATTGCACATGTCACATGCAGAGCTGTTGTTTGGGTCAACGCCAGAGGTTTGTTTCGAGCTGCTTACTTTTGGATTGTTCATCGATTGGTTAATTTTCGAGGGAGAAACAGAGTCGAAGAAATTTGGGCGAGTGGCCACTTTTGCAATGGGTGCGAACATATGTACCTTTACAGCCTTTCTTAAGATGACTGTTTGAGGGATAGTTTAAACAAATGCTATTACTCGAAGTGAATTCAAACCGTAATTTATGGCTTAGACTTTTAAATTCTGAATAGTTTCTGAGAATTTGTGTCCACAGTAAATTTGTTTTTCTGCCCAAATTTTGTTTCATGGATACTGTCGACCTGCTCCACTACCTCATGACGGTTATATAAAAACTTGTGGGGAAGTTTCGTCGAACATAAATATATTAACATGGGGTCGCAGTCACTTTGGTAGACAAATAGTAAAAAATTTAAATCACACTGAACCAATGCAACAGTGTGCATTCGATGGAGTAATGTGGTTATGCAATTTAAATTGCCTCCAAATTAAGCACCGGATAATAATAATAATATCCACTATTATGTCACACGACTTATCAAAAGACTGACAAAAATGGATGATGTTAAAAACACTACAGATGAAGGCTGTATTTAATCGTGAATATTATTACATGCTGGTATGAGGCAATTTACTTAATTGAAATGGCGACTTGCCACGTTCATATTACGTCAATAGATGATTATTACATAAAGCAATGATTTTGTGATTCATGCCCCTAATTTTTTATAGCCTCATTTTTGTGGCAAAAGGACCAACAATATTCACGAAAATGAGGAATGGAGTAATCTGACACATATGTCTCTGCGATTATATTATTTATTATTTCTAAACATACGAATAAAAAAATTAATTAAAAAGTTTTTTTATTTACATAATTTTGTTAACACGAAATGAAACTTTGGTTGCCACATTATAAATTAAATTAAATTTAATATTATTTAGAAGGCTCAACAATTTGTCGCCAATAGTTATTTTTTTTTTTTTTTTTTGCTGCTTGTGCTTATTGCAATAGAACTATTCTTGATCCTCATAGAATCTAACATTAGGATGTAACTGTGGTTATCTCAATATTCACCGCTAACATTTTGATCTACATATATTCAATAATCTAGACTTGAAATAAGCTCTTGCACCTTTCCTTATATAAATAGAATTTATATATCTCGAAGAAATGATAATTTCGTTAATTTCAACACCCAAATTTATAAAATAAAAAATATACAAATTTGCCCTGAGCGGGCAAGCATTTACCCGCTAGACTACTTAAGCGTGGTTTAACAAAGATTTGTGTGAGCAAGTGAATGTCCGTCTTCAACTCTTTGCGCAATTTTAATCTTAAAATGTTATTGCAATTTGAGGCTGGATTTCTCCCACATAAGCGAATGAGATGAGATGTATAACGAATACTCCACTTTTAGTTTTCAAAAGGAAAAATAAAGATTTCGATTAAAATTTTATTTCAATATAATGCTTGGACTTTGGAAACATATCATGCAATAAAGCCAAAATCGGTTTTGTCTCGTTGAAACCACATATCGTCCAGTTCATAATCTTCAATTATAGGCCAAAAAAAAGTAAGTTATCATACGGCGATAGCGCTCTGCGCAGTTTTTGAAAAAATACATTTCCTTTTTGATTATGCAATATCTTCTCCACAATCACTTCTGGGCTCTCCGCGCCCCATATGCGACAATTTCGCTTGCTGACGTAACCACAGAGTGGGAAATGAGCTTCATCGCTGAAGAAAATTTTGTTAGAAAAACCAGAATTGAAAGCCTGTAGCACCCAATCAGTATAACTTCGGAGTTGTGAATGGTCAACCGACATTATTTGTTCGTGAATTGGATTCTATAAGGATGGAGGTGCACATGCAAATGCAAAATACGCCACTATGAGCCGCACCGTGAAAGCAACAAATTTGGATTTGGCTGTGGATACATTGCGATAATACACAGGATAAATACCACACCACGCATAACGCATCTAGTTTCTTCAAATTTCTTTACAATTTTACAAATTTCTTTGCATTGTTTCCTCGTGAAAGAATTTAGCGTCATTGCCAGCTTTTGGTATTAGTTCCCAACACTGAAATCGGAACAAGTTATGTTTTTACTTCATATAAAATTGTAAAATTATATTTGTTTGAATTACAATTTCATTTCACAATTTTACATGCGTAAATTAATTGAATAAAGTCTACACTTTATTTCTGGCGGTGCTATGCACCTCTTTTATTGAGCCACTGATTATAACTGACTATAATTTGCATAACCTAAACCTAACTTAGCTAACTCCTCAGCCCATGCTGTTGTTGTTGATGTAGCTGCTTTACACGCGCCAGTGTTGCTCTACTTACGTAGCAACTCGTGTAGCTGTTGCTATTAGGTCTCTTGTTGCAACGGAGTCGCTGGGAACGTTGTCCTCATACTATTCGCGTGTAGTCAGCAAAATAGTTGGGTAGTGATATCTTGGTGTTGTACAGTGGTCTGGGCAGTGGTGTTAGCTTGTATCATCGAATAGGTTATGACGTCAAATTATGTTACTTCGGTTTCAGTGTTAGAAATCAACAAAAGAAAGCTTGACGTTGCCACTTAATAATTTATAGAATACTAATTAATCGAGTATCAATTGTGAGTCCTACAGCACAATTTATTTAATAAAACTTTATTATTGCTAGTAATTGTAAATTCTATTTAAAATTGTTTCTGAAAGAATTGCACATCACTTTCTCGCCAAAAGTTTAGTATGTTGCTTTTGGTCTCACAAAAAAAATTAATTCTAGTTATTAACCAATACTGGTCGTTGGTTGACACAAACTATCTTATAAAACGGTTCCATTGCGAAATTATTCACACTGATGTTTCAAAATCCTCCAAAGTGATTCCACATCTTGTTTAACAGCTTGTTATTTGCAAACAAAAAAAGCCCATTTTGTATTTTGCATTATAAGCAAAAGTAGTTTTAATGGTTGTAATTTTTAAAGTAATATAATAACACATTATTACATTCCTATAGCTTGATGTTATTCTTTGCCACGACTACTTTTACAATATGAACTTTGCAAATGTCTCCTTGAAAAATACAAGATTGACTATGCCTTTCTTGGGTTCTTTTTCACCTTTAACCCTTAGCTGGGTTTAAGCAAAACCCAAGTACTTGAAAACCCTTAAATTAAAAAAAAAATCAAAATTTAAAATAACTTCGCAGTGGAACCACCAACTATTAAGCAATTATATGACTCAATGACGAACACGGCTCGTAAGTTAATATTTAACCAAAACAAAAGATTATGCAGTAGAAAAGGTGTAGGAGCTACCTCTATCAAATTGCCGGATAATCTCGACATATGTAACACATTGTAAATGCAATGACATATATCGCAGCCACCTTGAAGAAAGTCATGAATTAGAGAAGGACAACAAACAGTATATGAGACCCTGCATAAATAGATAACACGATAAACTCGGTACAAATTACAAAATCTCTGGCAGTCGACTCAGTCTGGTTAGTTTCATAGTATTAAGAAATATGGTAGTAAGTTAAACCAAAGAAGATGTCCATAAGGCAAGTTTTTTTTCTTTGACCAAAGCAAGTGGAATCAGATTATCCTGATATTAGACACAGATGTTAACATAGACTCTAATCAAGGGCTGGTTGCAATTATTAAAATATGAAGGCATACACGAGTAGATATCACAAAGCTACAAACCACTACATATATGCTACAACTTAGACTCAATTTCTTCTACATAAAGCTCTTATTTAATATTCGATGCCAGCTGCAATAAAAACTGTGCTTTGAAATGACTAATTGCGCACAGACAAGCCCCGAAACGATAAAATGTCAAATAGTTTCTTAGGAAAAGGTTACCGCGTACAAAAGAATATCAAAGCTAATTGTAATGCAACAAAGAAAATATGGCAGTGGCGAATTAACATAGAGAGCGCAGTACGAACAATGATCTGATTACCGGCAGTTGTTCCATTGGGAGTGTAATTTAATGCAAATCGTTAAAAATCAGCTTTGCTTTTTTAAATGTAGGAAATTTTGTTAAACAAAATCAAAAAAAAGAAACAAACAGAAAATTTATTGCAATTCATGAACACCTTGAAATTTGTAACACTGCTGCACTTTCTAGAATTGTTTTGAAATATTTTCTTAATCTGTATGTATTTTTACTGTAAAACTTTTTAAATTATCTAGAAAGCAAATATTTGTAAAAGTTTGACATATTTCGGTTTCAAACAAAAAATTTGATGAACGTCTCTAAAATTGAATTGATATTTTCGGGTTCTATGGAATATTTAAGATTCGATTGGAACTAATGGACATTTTCAAAAACAATGAAATAATATTTGTAAACTTTACTGATATTAAACGTTAGTTGGTTCTAAATTCAGATATTTGTTTAAAAGAAAGAAAATTTAAATTCATTGAACTATTTGTCTCGACTTGGACTCCATTCTCGATCTGAGCATATCCGGTAGTTCACCGATAACAATTACACTTAAGCATGTTAAAAATATGAAAACAATGATAAACAATTAAAAGGCAAATTACAAACTATCATAATTTACAAAACTATTTGTTACCCACAAGAATAACCTTATTTTAGACGAATTATCTGTATCTTGAATGCTGCGAATTCTTCCTAAAATCAAATTTTGTCACCTAACAATTTACAAAGCCAATGTGTAAAATACTGTTTTTAAGATGGATTTCTCATTTCATACAATATTATATTTATTATTTTACAATTCCAAAACTTATTATTACTAACTAGGTGTTCCTGAATTACTAAAAAGTTAACAAACTACCATTTTAATAAAATTTGCATAATTTTAGTGTTTTATTTTCGGAAGAAGTTGTTCAAAATACCATATAGAAACTACTTAAAACAGAAAAACTAAATTGACCGAAGTTCATCTATAGAAATTTACTGCAAATACAAATTAAATGTTCCGTTGTAGAAACGTAATGTATGAAATTGCATCTCAAATACAGGAAAATAAATTAAATGTAATGCAACAAAATTTCAGAAAATATGGTTTGCAGCATTAGACGTCCAGTTTCAAAATAACACATGCTAAAAATATCAAAACATCTATCTATCTATGATCTATCCAACGACTTACAAATTTTTCCAATGAACGGTATAAGATTACCGATAAAAACAGCATGTTAAGTGGATTTGAAACTATTGTAAATGTAAATAATGTAAACAAATAGTTTAATAAATTTGATAGAACTCTAACCCATACATAAGTAACTGGGGGAGATTAAGACTTTAAATGAAATGCAAAATTTAGAATGAGTAAATTGTTTAAATATTTCAAACACAGGCAATAATGGAGTCGCCTGAGAAACAGCTCACACTGAATGAAATTTATAACTGGTTTCAAAACACATTTTGTTACTTCAGGCGGAATGCAGCAACATGGAAGGTAAGTTACAAATAATATGTACATATATATTATAATACTTGCAACAACAACAACATTAACAAAACAGGAGCAACAACAACAGTAGTACTAATAATAATAATTATAATAATAATAATAATATTAATAATAATAACGACTGAAAAGAGTGTTTTGTTGTTACCATAATTTGTTACATTTGCATTTCAGAATGCTGTTAGACATAATTTGTCCTTGCACCGGTGTTTCTTAAGAGTAGAAAATATAAAGGGCGCCGTGTGGACCGTGGACGAAAGGGAATTTCTTAAGCGCTGACAGCAAAGGATATCCGTTGTAAAGACCGAAGTGGGGACGTTAGAATCAGCCCGTAGAAAATTTTGATTCTGCGTAGTGTTAGTATCATGTAGGTAGATATATTAGATAACAAGTTGTTTGACTCGTGTGGAACAAATGGTTGCTTATATTCATACAATTATTCTTTAAAATTACGTTAAAATGAGCGCGATAACAATAAAACCATTTCTGAGTTGGAACGAATGTGTCCTTTGTGTAACAAATGGAAAGAGTAGCGTCAAGCATAGAATCTTAAGCAAGAATTCATTTTCGGCAGTTGCCATTTGGTGTTCGCACCTTTTTTCAAATTATTATAGATTTTTTGTTAAATGCAATACCTACATATATGAAAGCGCTCGATTATTTAAGGATACATTTGAGAATAAATTAAAGCCATGACAGCTTTAAGTCTTATTGGGATTCTAATTTATACTCTACTCTCGTTCTTGTTCTCTGTACCAAAGCAGCTTCTTTTAAACTGCGGTATGTTACAGATGAAAAGAAGAAAGTTTAAATACAATTTTTGTTTAGTTATCGCACATAAGGAGAGAACCTTTACATTCGACATATATTTTAATTATGTTTGCGGAAGAAACCTTCGTAAAAGATCAATCAACCTTTAGGAATACACTTTTTTCAGAAGCGAATGCACAATTGAACATATGGATGAACAACAAGGAGAAAATGTGTGATTTTTTGTGACTTAAATGTTAAAAATGACACTACGAAAAACACAAGATTTTCAAATGAGACACAAAAGCGAAAAATTATTATTATGTTACCCATAAGCAACGCAATTTATCAAAATGAGTAAATTATTAACTGTAACTAATTTCATTGAAAATATGATTAAAATGTTACACAATAGAATGCTATTCGGACAAACTTGTCGTTACACAAATGTTTCGTGTGATACGAAGATGATTTTGGATCTTTCTGGATGGTTGATGATAACGAGTTTCTAAAGAGGCGTCACTTGTCCCGTGGACGCCCACGAAAATACGAAAGTAATCACTTTCAAAGAGCTGGTTCCCTATCGACAGCTACGTCAAGGTGTTCATCATTATCCAGTGAAGGCCGATATTTGAAAGCTGAAGTAATAACCATCACAAAAATTACTTACAAATAAACTTGTCCATGATACAAAAGCAAAGGAAAATCAAGCAATGGTAGAGATATTTACAGACACCTATAACAGTAATAATAATAATAATAATAATAATAATAATAATAATAATAATAATAAT
>JAHXMU010000735.1:175406-231812 GCA_019455685.1 Philornis downsi | reverse complement strand
AACATATGTTCGCAAAATCTATCATACCAAATAAACCCCCAATCCGTTAAAGGGTACAACGTCGCTTCCAAGTTTAGAATCGTTCATCGTTAATGAAAAAACTGAAAGCAATTCTGCGAGCAAATAACGTGCACTCCCTAGTTAATTCCAAACCCGCTTTCTACCAATCGGACGAAACTGATAGCTATAAACACAATTCTCACCGACGTAATGACACATTATGTGGATCCACTCATAGTCAAGGCGATGAACTTCAGCATCAGCCATCAAAAAAATTGATGCCATTGCATTATTCAAAACTAATTTAGATTCAATTAGTACTCCAGGAAGCCACGCATAAACGGTCACAACTATTGATTTCAAAAAACTTTAACTAATTCTCTGTTAACATTAGCTGTTAATTCTACAGGTGGCGCTCCCAATCAAAGAGATTAGGTACATGTTTCACAAAGCAATCGTGATCGCGAAATTTGTTCAGCTTACAGTGACATGGACGAAATAAATACCAAAGATTTGGCTCAGTGTATTTCATCAGAACTAAATCGCTATAGCATACCTCAGGCATTTTTTGCCAATCCAATTATCCAATTTATTACGCAATCCAAAACCTTGGTCCAAATTGAAATCAGGGTGTGGAACTTTTAGACGTATGCTTAAGTGGTTGCCAGAGCCTGTCTGTTTTACCAGTTCTAACTCCACAAACAGCGCAAACACGAGGTACGAAATCTAGCTCTAGTGATTTTACCAACAAAATTACACACGGTAATTTATTTCTGTAACTTATGGACGAATGAATTAATGACAATTGGTGAAGTGAGCAGTAATTCTATAATTAACAGATAATAATATGAATTGTAGACATGACAACACATCTACTTAGCTGTTGCCCAACCGTTTCCAGTTGAACTCTTCCCTCTGTCTCCATTAGCTCGTTATATCTGAATGTTTTGGTAAAAGCAACTTGATCAAATAATCACAACGTATTATGTATTCTTTAATTTGGTATGGCTGGCTATTTGCGACTGCAATTTTTCATTATTTTGGAAAGAAATAATTAATTTGTTCATAGAAAATTTAAAGTATATTTCGTATATATTTATGTTTCACGAAAAAGCTAGAAGAAATAATTTAAATCATTTTGAGACTTTACAAATAATACGGAATCTTACCATTTTGATTTTCGGGAATTTACTAATAACCAAAATAGGTATTTCAGCCAGGTGGAATGAATTACATATATTTTCCCACCCAACATCAATTTGTTTTTATTTAAAAGTTTTGTTTAAAGACATGATACATTTTCATTTGCAGAACTAATTTTGTTAAATATACGCAGCTGATATTACCAATTACACTGGATTTAGAGTAATTGCATAAAAAGTATGAATCTATGGATATGTGGAAAAAATTCAATAATCTATATAGGAATTACCAGAAATGGCGTGGTTATTAAATGCAAATTTATTGCAAATAATGTAAGTATTTTCTGTCAATGAATTGGGGATTGCTGCGAAAAACTTAAAATTCTATGAAAGGACCAATTTGTATGAAAAGCGTCGATGGTATAATCAAATGCTATCGACAGAAATTCGATCAGTCTGTATGGAAATATTGTCCATTTACAATTCTCAGCTATAATCTGGCCAAATAGAACAAAGACGCGACAGCTATAGTGTCCATCAGAAAACCAGACAGACGAACATCACTCAATCGACCTAAACAATCATGAATATGAATAATATCTGCAAATGCTATTAGGTACTTTAGACGCTTTTTTCTGGGTGTGAATATTTTAGCCGTATCAACGGATACATAACTTGGGATCAAGTTTTTCTATTTTAGTTAAATATTAGAATTTATATTTAAATTGGCATTATTTCAAATCTTGGCATTTACGATTTATAAATACTTTCGTTTGAAAATATAAAGTGTGTATAAAAAAGAACAAAAGAATAGTTTGTTTTAAAAAAATATTTTGTTCAATTTCTAAATCGTAATGTACGTAGTAAAGGAACGTAAGGTATATGTGTGTTCGTGCGCTTCACAAAAATATGCCTCGCATTCTTCTATTAGGTGGGTGTATCACACATTAACTATTTCCTCTCAACAGCGCTATTATAAGGCAAGAGAAACAAAGTCTTCATCTCAGCTTTTTAGGGCATACATTACTTTTGATATATTCTCTTAATTTAAGACATTAAAATTAGGAAAATATGTTAAAAAAAAGAAAATAGTCTTGTGTGGAAACACAGGTATGTGACCGACGTGAATGAAAGGAAATACGCACAGATTAGACACAAATACGGACGCACTTTAAGTTGTTGGGAAAATCAAAATAATCATTCCGGAACCTTAAATTAGGCTTCGTTTGGTAATTTTATTGCAGTGACGTTGATTTTACTTCAGGGAGTCATAAACTATTTTACTTATTTGTTAGAGAACTAAATGAAACTCAAGATAATCATCGGAATGAGTAAGTGTACGGACATTACTGCCCCATTTATCCTAACAACTTCTCATATTTAACGTGTACGTGTGGTGGTTATAGGTGATATATTTCGAATGTTTAATAATTTGTTACTAACGGCGGCGGCTGCCTATGTCAGAGGCTTCAATCAGCATTGGGAACTGTTATGTGGGAGCAACCTTTTGACTACGAACCGGTCAAAAGCAATTGTTCCAAAGCTTTTTGGTGAAAATCCAATAGTTTATTCTTTTTGTAAATGTAAATCAAGTTTAGCACAGCAGCCGAAAAATTAAAGAAAAATAGCAAAAGTAAAAAAAAAATGCAGCGACGCACAGTTACTAAAAGGCCTTGAAGTTCAACAATGTGCCCGAATTGAGCCGACAAAATTTCATAACTGTGAAAGGAACTTTGATAAGGGTTTCAAATATTAACATCTTTTTAAAATCACAACTATCCTTAGTATAAAAAGTACTTTTGAAAAAAAATTATTTTAAAAAAAGTAGCGGGATTTTTTTAAACATAAAATTGAAGAATTATTTTAACATTTTTTTAGATAACAAAATGAAAAATTATTTAAAAAAAAAATTGCTCAATTTTTCACCTATAGCCGCAGGTCTTTTTTAACGAAGTAAACAGCTTTTTCTAAGTATTAAGAATACAACAACAACAATCTCTTTATTTAAAATGTTTGACTACATATGTATGTATGTATATTTTGGCTGTTTTTAATACATCATTAATAAAAGCACAAAAAAAAAAAAAAAACTAACTAAAACTGAAAATTTTAAAATTAAACATTTGCCCATTTGGGCACATGTAATCTAACTTTTTGGGATTGAATCTCATCCAAAATGGAAACTACTTCTTCCGAAAGCTTTAATGATGTGCCATTTATTGCTGAATTACAGAATCACCAACATATAACGAAATTTGGAAAAAAGCATTGCGGCAACTGTTCAAGTGTACCGTTTTAAGAATTTGTAAATGCATCTAAACTTACCGAAAAATTTAAGTTGTAATTTGAATCCAGTGGAAGCGAATTTTTTGTAATAGCTTTTGAATTTGTTGACAAAAAAATATTTTAAGTTTTTGACAAAAAATATTATTTATAATAAAAGATGGTACATTTTGAATATTCAAAAAATATCTTTTAACTTAATTACCCACACTTTAGGGATTATGTCCACTTAAGCCTATTTTTAAATTTTGGGTTCCCGTAGCTCGGTAAATAGGGGCGGTTGTACTAAATTAGATTTATTCCTTTTTGTAGAATTAATTTGAGAAATAAGCAACGTGGTATGTAAACCCGAAAGTAACTTTTCTTTAAAACAATTTATATCGTGCTTCAAACCAATATAACACAATATAATGCCGCATACTGGTTTTAGTTGTGACTGTAACCATTTTCTGCTGCCAAACATGTTCAAAAAATATCCGGCAATTTAAATAAATGTCAATTCTCTTTAGGGAAATGACGAACCTTCTTTTCATTTGGATCAAGAGCCAACTGATTGTCTCTATTTTCACTAAAATTGGTGAAATTTATGCCATCATAAATTGATATTTTGTCTCTCCCTCTTATCTTCCTTATCTTGAACGATTTTTTCCTCCTCTGAAATCACCGATTTCTCTTCACTGAAACTTTCCTTTAATATCTCCCCCTTGCCCAAAATTCCTAGGACATCTCAGTTCCATGCAGTTTTTGTAAACCTCCCTAGAAGAGAATTTTATTTTATAAACGTTCAATTATAAAGTAAAAATAAGATACAATTTTAGAAGAGAATTTTATTTTATAAACGTTCAATTATGAAATAAATTTTTGTTTTATAAACGTTCAGTTATAAAATAAAATTGTCTTCTCGAGAGGCTTGCAAGACCTGCAATGGAACTAAGATGTCTTGTGACATCTTGGAACGAGAATTTTATTTTATAATTGAACGTTTATAAAATAATTTTTTTTTTTTTAATTTTTTAAAACGTTCTAACAAGGCTTTTTTCACTCCGAAAAACATTACGATTGTTATTCAGATTTGTTAAGGCTGGGTCTTGGTAAATCTTTGCAAATCTTGCTTTAATATTTATTTCACTAGAACAGTTAATTAATTTACGATTATAAAAAATACTCGTATATTTAGACAAACAAATGTAGTTTCAATTGTATATTTTCTAAGCACATATAGTATAACATAATTTATTAAATAAATGCAAATATAGTGACGCCTATTTAGCATACTGTAGTAGCGTTTCCCTTAGCAGTAGAGTGTAAACTATTCTTTGCTACGGAGGTCGAGTAAAACACAAAATAATGCTCAGTATTACTACTCTTTCCTACTGTTTTTAAGTATTTCATAATATTTTACATATTTCTTCCTCACTTTCATGTTTTTTTATCTACAGTTAGTATAGGAACTATGTACAGTGAAATCAAAAGGAGGAAAATGACGCTTGTGCAAAAGATTATCACATAATACATAAATTATTCTGGAAACCTCCAAATGTTTCATACACAAAATTTTGAATTGTCTCGCTTTTGGATAATTGCCTATTAGCGGCAAGCAACTCTGGAATTGATTTTCCAAATCTCTACTTCTAATAAAACATAATAAATCCAAAGAATTATCGTTTATGGGCGGTACAATTTTTGACTGATTTATTCCCTATTTTATTTCCCAAAAGTGCAAATACGTAAGGATAATAGTAGTACACAAAGTTTTGTACGATTTAATTCAAGAAAACAAATTGTATTCAACGTTGTTGACGGTGACACAAATAATCGTTGTCTTCGTTTTTCTTTGTTTTATACCCAAAGCACCCCTATTATGATTGTGTAACACAATTAAACGAATATTGTTCAGCATTTGATTCTAGGCATAAAACAATTTTCATCCCCACTTTTATTATTGTTCCACCAAAGTTTACTGCTCTCAGTTCTCTTTTGGTCACTTATGAAGCAACACACGTACAGTAGATTGTGATCCACATACTCTCTGGATGATACTGTGCAGCACAAACCATTTGTATGGTATGAAGCAGACTTTCATACAATAACTTGACAAGAAATAGATTTCATTCAAAAACATCTCATGTAAGACACTTTTAAAATTGATCAGTATTATGGTAGACAACATTCATGTCGAAAAGTGTGATATAACCGACTTTAATATAGAAAAGAGTTGTAGAAGATAATTTTAATATAGAATAGCGTCATGAATATGTATATTTCTTAGATAGGGAAGTATTATTAAAAGTACCTTTATATCATGAAAAACGTTTTTCTCAAGAAAAATCTCGTGAAAGATGCTTTTGATCGGGAGAACTGCCGTGGGAGGCACTTTTCATACAGAAGAGCCATGGAAAGCACTTTTCAAAAAGGTGGTTAACGGCATATAAAAAGTGCCAAGACAAGAAACATTCCAAGAATGAAAATAAAACAAGGAAATTCTCTTTGAAAGTAATTTCCACTGAAAGTAACACCTGAGAACGAACTATTGATATGGAGTCTAACCAGGAAGGCATCATTACTGTAGAAGTGAACTTTTCTATATGAAAATTATCATATGAGCTTTTCCTCATGAAAATTGTTTGCCAAGCGTTTTGTTTGGAGGAAAATTTAATTCTGAGGCATGTCTTGAAATGTAACTTCCAAAACATTTCTTCATATGGAAATCGCATTCCAAGACACTTCTGGGTATGAAAAATGACTTCCAAGACGCTTCCATATAGGCTTTAGTCCAGTTTAAACTATTTAACCTAACTGAAACACATCATTTACCTTTAGAAGCATTACAACTGATGCTGCGCAACAAATTTCAAAAAAGATGAAGTTTCAAATAATATAATTTATAATAGATAAAAAGAAAATACAATTTAGATGGAAAGGGAATTTTTTATGTCATCACCTAACTCCAAACCGATTATTTGTTTTTAAAATTATTTGACGTGTATTTTCATTGCGACAATTTTCTCCAAAGAAACTAAAAACGGTAATTGTCAGCAAATAGGATATGTATTATACTTTAATCTGAACATCAGTTTCGGATTTCTGCAAACATACAACATCATAATTGTGTCGGCTCCTTTAATACTATACACATTTCCATTACATATATTATATTACACAATTTTGTGTATTTTTGCCCACTCTTTAATCTCATAATATCACATTTCAATTTCAATGTATTTCATCTATAAATGGATGTAAATACACTCTTTCATAGGAAATTTACAACACATTATACATGCGGTTATACGAGTATGTAGGGTCATCCATTTTTCCTATTCAAAATGATTTCGATGAAGCTTTTATTTCATTATAATGCTTGGACCTTGCCATTATGTACGAAATATGATTTCACTTAAACGTTTTTGGATTGATTGCAGCAGTAGATATTTTTGTGTTCTTCCCAGTGTCATTTTCGCAAAATAAGGGCCAATGGCATCTCTAGACCATAAAGTGAGCCAAACAGTCACTTTTTCCGGACGCAGTGGCTTTTTCGCAATTACTTCTGGGTTCTCCGAATATTCGACAATTTTGCTTGTTGGTGTAGCCACCGTGTAGGAAATAAGCTTCATCGCTGAAGAAAATTTTGTTCCGCTGAAAGTCTACCACTTTTGTAGTAAGTTTTAACTATTTTCACGCGTTCTTCGATGGTTAAACGATCCATATGCGTAAACGGCAGACCCTTTACTAAATAGATTACACTTCAAATGACAGCTATTTAACAGCTGAACAAATTTAAATTGGCGCACAATTTAAAACATTTTTTTATGGTTTGTAATAAAAATAAAACACTACAGCAAACTCCGTGTTGTTTCGTTTTTGAGTCATGGTAAATTAATTTAAGAGAATTGCAAACAATTTTAATCTAAATGTTTCCTTCCATTTTACATAGATTTTTCCTACGGGAAATTCTCTTAGAATTTATATATCAATATACATAAAACTGAATGTTTTTATGCTTATATTTTTGTATATTTAATTCGAATAGACATCTAAACTAATAGACCGATGTCATGCATTTTACGGTATATTTATGTCGCTCAGGAAGGAATCATAGGCTACACTATGAACAACAGTAACAATATCTAAAGAAATATTAGATATTATAATATGTACCTATATTATACCTATGAAGTATGTTGGAGTAAAAAATGACGATGCCTCGTCTTTTTTAAACACTCTATTATGGTGGGCAAAATAATCGACGTGTCGTCTTCCTAAATTTAACATCATTTAGCGTTTAGAAAAAAATATATTCGAACCAAGAGGGCGTTGCAACCCTCCTTTTAAGAATTTTGTTCCAGCCGATAAAGTAAATGACCGACCGTCATAAAAACTTAACAGTAAGTTACTGTCAGTCACGTAGTTATCATCAAGTATATATAAAAATGAGTTTTTGCGTTTGTATATTTGTGGTGATTAGAGTAGATCTAATGAACTATTAGAGGTATACAGAAAGAATTTGGTACCGATCGTCATAAAATTTGTAAATTTTTAAATTTTTAATAACGCAACTCATCATTGCAAAAGTTTCATCGAAATCATAGCTTTATGAGTGTTTTGTTTAACTTTACTTGAAAGCGACAAATAAATAACCGCATAGAAAGATATAATATTATATATTATATATAATATGTGTAATATTAAGTAAGGGGTTGTGATGCGATTAATATGCCTTAACATGAGCTATAAATATATGCTAACACTGTCGTAGTGCGAAATATGTGCCAGCAAAAACCGGCCAAAAAATATTTAATAATCCGCTAAAATGGCGAAAATTATCGACTGATTGTCTTAAAAAGTTTTTGCTTAGTTATGATAACTGTACAATTTAGCAATTACAACGGCCATATCTCATTGAATTTTAGAGATAAATATATGCAATCTATTAAGAAATCCAAGGTTATACAAGAAATTAATAACGTTTAATAACATTAAATTAATGACATTAAATTAATAACATTAAATTACTGGCAATTCAATCCAAGTTCTGTTTTAAGTAAAATGTTATACGATTTAGGTTCAATTTTATACGATTATATAGGTAGATGATGTTTCTTTCTCACCTTAATGATGACACTGCAACGAAAGCCGGGTCGCTGGTTTTATATTGGCATCTGGATTAAAGTTCAGAGGTTGAGTTAAGGTTAAGGAAGAAGAAGAATTACAATATAAATAAAAGTAGGTAATGTTGAAACAAGCAACCCATACGTTGCTATAGTTTGAAGTTGGGGGAAATAATTGAATGAGTTTGGCCTTGGGGAAAGTTTGGATGGAGGAACCAAAAAGAAAAAATGGGGTTCTTTTTTAACTTGGCAGGCAATAGGTAGCAACCCGAAGGTTGCGCATAAAAAGTAAGATCAGGATAATTCAGATTTTTTTAAACCGTTTATTTTTTGAGCTAATATGCTTTGATAGCATGAAACAAATAAGTTAAGTTAAACGAAAACAAAAAGCGAACTTTCGGTATGAATAAGATGCTTGAACCAATTTAAAACGTAAAAAAGTTGAATTTAAAGTCATCACTGTTCAAAAAAAAAAAAAAAGACGATCTAAACCTTAACATAAAAATCGCATTGATTTACAAACTAAAGACTGGTATGCCGCGTGAACTAGCAATGTTTTTTTATTACGTGCTCTCTCCAGAACATTTTCTGCCACAGCGAGGGAACTGATATCCCGTCTGCAAAACGTCCTATCTGCGCGCCTGCCGTTTTTCTCTGCAAATCCAATCTTCCCACAACATCTGCCGTTCCATCACATACACTTTTTGCCACATCTGCTATTTCCTCTTCATCAGCGCCATTTCTAAAGTAAAACGGTATTCACTACATAATGGACAGCTTTTTGAGGACAGAAGGTCGTTGGGGGAGGGAAGGGGAAATGTCTATAAAAACAAAGTTGAATTGTTAATTAGCTTCAGTATAAGAACGACATTTTGGGAGTTAAGTTACAATTTGCTCTCACGGATGAGTTAGAAGCAAGGCCATACGCGAATTAGGGTTGAGCGCTCAGGCTGTCCTCGCGGTTACAATTTTCAAGCCAGGGGAAATGCCCTGCAACATCTCATTAAATGCTCGTTCGCCTCACATATTTTTAACATTTTATTTGCTGACCGCATGCTCACACATTACGCATTGAAACTGAAGAAAAGTAAGCAGAGGGCTATTTTGGGACAGGGTAATCCAAGGGAGGAATTCTGTTGGCAAGACATTGGCCAACTTAAATACTACCTACAAAGATGCGGTGAATGTTTTTTTTTTTTTTTTTAATGTTTGGCCTTCTTTTTTATTTTTATTTTTTACGTGATAACATGGTAATGAGAATTTATCAGTAGATATTACAGCAAATATAATTTGTATTCATAGATTTAAGAGCTTTGTTACAATATTAAGTTTATTAAAGGAAAAATAGGTAAAACCTTTATATGAAAAGAAAAGGGTTCAAATATTAGTGGAAAATATATATGCCTATGATAGAATTATAAGGATACAATAGTGTCAAAAGCATATCATTTTCAAATGATAATTTCCAATTGCATATTACTTTATGTTAATTCTTTACATTCTCTTATCAGTGGGTAAGGAGAATTCGCTATATTTTCAAAATATTTTTTGTTTAGTCTACGTATGAAGTCGTAGATTTTTTCGTAGCCGGATTCAAGATGAAGAACATGCGTTGAGTATCTCCAATGTCTTTTATTTATTATTTTGAGACATTTGTTTTGGATAATCTGTAGCTTCTTATGATGTATTTTTGCCGCTTTGTACCAGATAGGACATGCATAAGTGAGTGTTGGTCTTATTACACTTTTAAAGATAAGATTTTTGTTCTTGTCGTTAAGTGATGATCTCTTGCCTATTAGGGGCCACAGCGCTTTTATTGTACGTAACGATTTTTTACCTATTTCATCGATGTGCCTACCATAGTTAAGTTTTTTATCTAAAACAACTCCCAAATATTTAACCTCATCCCGAATGGCAATTGACTCATTACCAATGTTCAGCTCGCGGCTTGGTATCCTTTTAGGCGATTTGTTGAAAGGAAATATAATGGCTTGTGTTTTGTTGGAATTGATCTTAATTTTCCATTTGTTAAAATACTTTTTACATGCCTCGAATCCTTTTTCCATTTTATTAAGTAGTGTACTTGTTAGTTTGCTGGATGTTATTAGAGCTGTGTCATCAGCATAGTACGCAGTCTTGAGGTATGGTGGGGGAGAAAAATCTGATGTATATATCGAATACAGAAGTGGTGATAATATAGAACCTTGAGGTAAGCCAGTTGATATTGGTTTTGGGGATGATAAAGTGCCATTAACCGAGACAACAAATGATCTGTCACTCAGGAAATCGAGGATAAGTTTGCACAAGTATTTGGGAACACTGGCCTGTAAAAGTTTGTAGATTAGCCCGTTGTGCCAGATTGTATCAAAAGCCTTTTCTATGTCCAGAATAATTAGACCAGTAGAATGCCGATTCCGTTTATTTGAGGTGATTAAATTGGTGATACGGTTGATCTGATGCACCGAGCTGTGGTGTTTTTTAAATCCAAATTGTTCATTGGCTATTAAGGAGGTACAAGTAGCATGCTCACATAATCTTATTTGGATTATCTTTTCGAAAAGTTTTCCTAGGTTACTGAGGAGGCTTATGGGTCTATAACTGCTGAGAACGTTTTTAGGTTTGTTTGGCTTATGAATAGGAAGCACTTTCGCCTTTTTGAAGTGCTTAGGGAAATATTTTAGACGAATGCAACTATTGAAAATTATTGCTAGTAATTCAATTGCTATGAGGGGAAGGTTTTTAATTAATATATTAGAGATAGTATCCAGGCCAGGAGATTTAGATGCCTTCAGCAGCTTGATTAATGAAGATATTTCATCGGACGTCGTCAGCACATCATTGTTTGAATCTATGACTTCCGCTTTGAAGCAAGTAACCATCGAATTGACTTTTTTATCAATGGAATGTCTAAAGTTACATGTAAGGTTATTTGAAGCAGCAAATGAATCAGCAAATAGTTGTGCTTTCTCGGCGTCTGTATTAATTTTTCTATTGCCGTGGGTAAAGTGTGGGATTTTTATATTAGATTTACCTCTTAAACTTCTACTCATTTTCCAGAACGATTTATCGCCAGGCTTTAGATTCGATAACATTTTATTCCATTTGCTGTTTCGTTCCGACATTACTTTATTATCAATCATAGTAGATATTAGACTGGTCCACTGATCGAAAAAATTTGCTTGAGTTTGGATAGTTGCTCGTTGACTTCTTTTAAACGCTCTACGAGTCCCAATTAGTTTAACGATAATTTTAGGTAACTTAAAATTAAAGGAGTGGCATGTTTTCGGTGTTGATTGGTCACGAGCTTCCGATATAAGTTTAATGAGTTTTACAAGTTCACGGTCAATTGACTCTTTGGTGGAATATGTATCAGTGTTTAGAGTGATCCTACCTTCGATAATGTTTCTATAACTCGTCCAGTTTGTCAATTTGTAGTTGAAGTAATTAGAGTCGACTAAGTTTACATCCGAGTGTTCAATTAAACATACAACAGGACGATGATCAGATGGGACTTCGAACCCAAGTACCTCTAGATTTAAATTAAGTGTTGTATTGCTTAAAACTAGGTCGATGACAGAAGAGTTACGAGAGCGTTGATACGGGTAGTAGGTCGGACTATTTGGATGATACACGAAAAACTCGTGACTTTGTTGCAGGTTGAAGAGAACATTTCCGGCTGAATTCTGAGTTGCACAGTTCCATGAGGAGTGTTTAGCATTGAGATCACCAAGAATTATATATTCTTTACTGGACGAAACTAATTGTAGGATATCGCTAGCGAAGGTTGGTGCATATCTAGGAGAATACGCGGTTGTAATTATGATGGGCCTGTTGTTTATCCTTACTTCGATAGATAAATTTTCAATAATGTCGGTGGTTACAATTGTAAGTAATTTGTGTTGGAGTGATCTTCGCACGATTAATGCCACGCCTCCCCCTCTCGAATCTAGTCTATCATTACGATATATTAGATAGTTCTTAAAAAATATTTTGTGATTAGTTTTAAGGTGGGTTTCGTTAAGAGAAGCTATTTGAATATTCTCCTTTTCTAGTAAAAACTCAAGTTGAGTTGCATGGGATTTGTTAGTAATGCCGTTGGCATTAAAATGAAGCAATTTAATAGTATTTAAATTATCGTAAGCCATAAGCATACTTAACCATTGACATAACAACTTGGATTTGTTGTATTTTGGTTGTACAGCGTTGCAGATCATCTAATGCTGTCGTAAATATGTCAAATAGTTCTTCAATGCTGAAGAGATCGTTGTTTGCGCATACTTGTGAGGCATAAGAGCGGTCGCTGGTAAGTTTAATGTTTTGTTGAATACCTGTAGGGAGAGCGGTATTAATGAATTGAGTTGACTTCTGTTGTTGTTTGTTGTTGTTGTGTTTTTGTGAAAACCGGTTTGTTGCTCTGGCTCTAGTTTCCAAATAATGCGACCTTAGAGGGCAGTTAATGTCGTTAGCAGAGTGATCTGTCCGGTCTTTTCCGTGCTTTTTGCAATTGAAGCAAGTGAAAGCGGCTGGTGTTTTGTTCTTATTGTTGAGTGGGCAATCTTTTGTGTGGTGTTGGTTGGCGCATATCATGCATGCTGCTAGTCGATGACAATGCTCTCCCCCGTGGCCGTACATCAGACAGTTCCAGCATTGCGTTGGATTATCTTTCTTCTTCGCTTGATATTTCTTCCATGAGACAACAACACTGCAAAGCGTTTTAACATTTTGAAGAGCTTTAGGGTTGAAATTTTTCCTAACAAACTGAACCTTGTATACAGCATTGTCGGCAGAGCTAAATTTAGTTTTGATTTCGGTAACCGATGTAGGCATTAAATTGTAGGCTTGGATGTCATTTTTGATGTCATCTGTACTGATTTTGGGGAGACCATACAAGAATATGTTGTACAATCTATTCTCTTTGGGATTAAAAGTATGAAACTCCAATTTTTTATCCTGCAAAATCTTTTTGCAATATTCAAATTTCTCAAAGCTTTGAGGGAATACCTTAGTACCAATGGAAGTACGTTTGAAAACTGCATCTTTACCCAATAAATTTTGAAGCTCAGTAAGAGTTGTATTAGTATCGACGACTAATGGTGGTGGTTTGGCTTGTTTCACCTCTTGAATATTACTTAAAGGATCCAAATCCATTTCATCCAGATCTGCTAAGACACTAAACCGATTGCTTGAAGTTGATGGCATGTTGGAAAGCATGCTTAATGAAAGAGGACGAGACAAGTTGTTGCGTCTCATAATGGTGGACCTAGTCTGGTTCCGAGGACCTGGTTTGGCCCCAGGGGCCATCTTAAATCTCTTCACACTAATAGCGAAATGTAAATTGCCAACGTCGGAAGTTCAATGGAGACAACCAAGACAATTTACAATACAAAAACAGTTTTGCGATTCTCTTTTGTGATAGTTCGTTTAAAATAACTCCGCGATTTGTAGACACAACCGTTCTCTAAGTGAATCAATAGCGAACTGAGATGCGGTGAATGTAAAACTGTGAACATATTAGTGTTCAGTTTAATTTAATTATAGAATATAGATTTTATTTCATTTTTCCTTTTTTTTTTTTTTTGAAAGTTGGTACGAGTTTTTAAATATTCCTTTTTTCTGGTCACTGTCAAGTGTCAGAACGTTGGGAGGAACTGCCCATCCGGCGAGCCACAGATGCGCTAAATGCCAGCATACCAGCGCTTCCAATGATCTGGCAAAAAACTTTTTGAACATTTTACACAGGTGATAGTACATATTTGCAAAAACCATAAATAACTGATATTTATAAAAATATAAAAATACAACATGAATGTAAAAATTCATTAAACACTAATCCAAATTCTTTCTTAGCTTTTTCGGCAATCGATCTGATAGTTGATATTTTGTACAAAAATATCTCAAAAAAAAATTTAGAGTTAAGAATTTAAATAAATTTACCCTGCTTTGAACGGAGCAAAATGCATTACACATGTTTATCTTGTGTTCTTTCACTTGGTTGATGCATCACAAATTAAGTATTTACTCTAAGCAACTCTAATACAGTGCAAAGGAAATAAAGCTTTCACCTCATCTATTTGAGAACACACATCTTTTTAAACATATTCTCTTAACTAAAGATGTTGTAAATTAGAAAACTATTTCGTAAAAAAAATAGAAATAAGATTTGCTAGAAATGCAGATGATGACCGTTCGTAGTGAACGGAGAGAGTTGCACACTGGCTGCGTATTACATGCAATATTTGTATGAACATATAATCGTAAACTATAAAATCAATCCTTCGGTTCCAAGATTTCAAAACAGTTGTTGAAGACTTCAAAATAATGATTACAAAACCTCTAATTAAGGTTCGTTATATATATGTAATATACTCGTATACTCAACAAATTTTTGGTCAAGATGACGTTTTTGAATTTACTTTAGTGAATCGTGAACGATTTTATTTGTTCGTTGGGGAATTAATTGGAATGAATAAGTGTAGGAACGTCACTGTCTTATTTACATCTACACAACATTTATTTACTTTACTGCTTTCTAATAACAAAAGCGTTTGCTTATATCGGAGGCTGTAATCGACACAGAGTATTATTGTCTGGTGAGTTTACAAACTATTGCTTTTAACTTCCTTTTTGATTTAAAATCCAGTATTTTATTCCTTATATATGGTTCATTTGATAAAATTAAATAAATGTGTTAAAACAATTTGCACGTTTCTTCGATAACAAGATATAATGTCGGAAACTGATTTTAGTTGTAGTCGCGACATCTGAATGAAATTTTACTCACAACTTAAAATAAACGTCAATTGTCTTAAAGGAAGTTCCGAAACTTTTTTATTAATTCGATTAAAGTATAAAAAGTTCGTGTGTCTTATATAGGGTTAATCATTTAGTGGTTTCAAAACCGCCAGTCTGGCAAGGCCGTCATCTGAAGTGCTAATTATATAGTGAAAGTTTTGCCATCATCTGAAGTGCTAATAAAATAAATATGGTGAAAGTTTGGCATTTATGGTCGTCTAACAACCGGGGAAGGCGTAAATATAGATAAAACTTACTACAAAAGTGGTGGGCTTTCAATCGAATAAATAAAGCTCATTTATCACTCGGTGGTTAGCCCAATAACCAAAATTTTCGTATATTGGCCAAACCATTATGGCCAGAAGGTGTTATTGGGTCGTATTAGTTGCACAAGTAAATAATAAATTGCGCCAGCTATAAGTGCTAGTCGATTCTGCTATAACTTAAACGTCATGAGGTGTATGGTAAACATACCGACTGGATTTTCTTTTGACGTCATATTTTCACATGTAGAAATATTTTTTTTATAAGAAAAAATGCCTGAAGTGTTGTAGCTAAACATGAAGTTTTGGTTGTGTGAACATGAAGACGAAAAACGTTCGGGGTCACTGAATTGACGGCATTGTCTGATGGGGATCCGTGTCAAACACAGGTAGAGCTTGCTTCAGTATTAGAAGTTATTCGCCAAGCCATTTGAAAGCAATTGTTTGCTTTGGAAATGATTCAAAAGCAAGGAACTTGGGTTCCTTATGCGTTGAAGCCAAGGGACGTTGAGCGTAGTTTTTTTTGGCTGTGAACAACTACTTCAGCGACAAAAAAAGAAGAGTTTTCTTCATTGTATTGTAACGGGTGATGAAAAACAGATTCATTACAGCAATCCAAAGAAAAGAAAGCCACAGATGCTCACGCCTCTACGTCATCGCCTCGGCCGAATATTCACGCTGCAAGAGTAATGCTCTGTAATTGGTGGGACTAGGACGGTGTTACTTATTATGAGCTGCTGAAGCCAAGCGAAGCCATCACTAGAGGTCGGTGTCGACTTCAATACTAAGCCGAGCTCTGCGTGAGAAACGCCCACAATACACGGAGAGACACGAGAAAGTGATTCGTCAGCGTGACAACGCTCGGCTTCACGTGGACAAGCCCTTTAAAACTTACCTGGAAACACTAAAATGGGGAGTCGTACCGTATCCACATCCATATTCTTCAGATATTGCGCCGATGGCACACGGGCTGGCTGGCTAGATTTGTGAATAGCCTCAAAAGATGAACAGTTTTGATTCACTTTCAGTGAATCATTTGTAAACATGTTTTTATAATTTGGTTGCAGTTTTTTAGAACTTAGATTTGCACCTAATATTTTTCGATAATGACGCTGGAAGAGCCTTAAAGCGATCTACTGCTGCAGCCAATCCAGATGCGGTCATTTAAATGCCATTGTATTTCGCACATAATGACAAGGTCCAAGCATTATAATGAAATAAAAGTTTCGTCGAAATCATAGATTTATGTGTGTTTTATTTAACTTTAAAATGGAAACCCGAAAAGTAAATAACCCTATATATTAGGTGCTTTGTAGTAATGTTCTTGAGAGATGGTACCCTGAATATATGAAACGCTAAGATGTACAGACTGTATACTTCACCCCGGCATTCCATCGATTACATTAGCTTACGTAGCTGGCAATATTCATAATAAATAATATTATTCTCGGCATCCTCCTTGGAAATAGATATTTTTAACAAAAAAAAAAAAAAAAAAACAAAAAATGTACTTGCCGTAGCAGTGTAGTCAAAAATAAACTTTGACATTAGTACCAAGTAAAAATTAAAACAGTTTTTAGTACCACTACTCTTTGTGGTGTCTGTACTTATATTAATTGGTATTTATTATTTAAATAAGGTTACTGGGACTATGACTTTTTATTTATTAAATAATTATATATTTAATTGTAAGGTTCTTTATTTTTCCTAATAATAGCACTTTTAAAAATACCCACATTTTTTATTCATTTATGATTACCTAAAGCTCATGTTGAAGCTGCTACATATTTCTGGTAGAGTATGGATTGTGTAACGAAATAAAATATGAGCGAAACTGAATCTCGGAGTGAGGATCCGAATGAAATATGAGAGAAGTGTTTGTTTATATTTTAGTGGTTTCTATTTCAGTCACTTGTTTCAGTCTCATGGAAGACACTTTTCGTATTTGTAAGTGAAGGAAATCTTCGAAAGATGTTCTAATTAAAAGCAAAGTCTGAGAAAGTACTATTGACATAAAAACTAACTCTTCTACATATATATAAACCGCAATACTTATCCACAGAAAATGTGTTTTTCTAGACACTTTTTTGGATCAAAACAAACTTCCAAGATTGAAACAACATGCAGAGCTTTTTGCTAGGCGTGTGAAAAGCATCTTCCAAAACACTTCAACACTTCTGGCATTTTTTTGTAAAAAGATATTTTTACATGTGAAAATGGTCACCCAAGGCTTATTTCTTCTCATGACAAAGTTTCCGTCAAAACAGTTCTACTTCGATTTTAGCCCTGTTTAAACAAACAATTAAGTTTACCTTAAATATAATACCTACAATTGACGGTACCACTAGCATTTCCCGGCAGTGGTCCACCCATAAAAATAAGTAATTTATGTAGAAAGCATATTTTTTGCATTTTTAAATAACACTGAAAAGTCTGTTTGAAATTGTTTGACATTTTCCATTCTGACTAATTTAAGATCACAACAAAATTTGATGACAATTCCACCAATAAAAGGCTCAATTTTGATATCAACTATGGATTTCTTCAACTATACAACAATAAAATTTTATCGGTGGATGATTTGACCCGTATCCTTTAAGGAAACTCTTTTTTTATATCAAACAATTTTTTATAACTTTTTGCGGTTTTTTTTTGTGTTATAATATAAAGTGAAGGATTGACATTTTCGTGTCTCCTTTTCTTTTACATGTGAAGTCTGTGTAATCTCTTCTCATAGATTTTGAAGGGATAACAATCAAAAAAAAAAATTCTAATAGTACTTTTGTTTTCTTATCAAATATTTAATTTTTGCCCGAAATGTCATACCGGAAAATATCGGGAAAATTAAATTTAGTATGGAAATTCAATAGGTTTATTACAACCCTGTGTTGGTTTTTGCCGTATATTATCAAAATATGCCACTTGAAGTTTAGTTGCTTTTTTAGGTTTTTTTCCCTCAAGTCTTGAATGCGCCAAGTATTTAACTGTTTTTTTATAATATGCTCTAAAAACTACAAATCTTGTCATGACGAAAGTATACCAAGTTCGAGTACATTTAGGGGTTCAGTTAACATGTGTTAACAAAATATGTTGTGAAAATTTATAATACGAAAAAAGTATCCTTTCCAAGTGCGGATTACATGTTTTTTTTAAATCGACCCTAATAGCTTTACCACGTACTTCACGAATTTGTAAATGTTCCCTTTTTATGTAGAAATTTCAGCACGCACTCGTATATGTGTATTTCTTCTATGAAATCCAAGTACACTTACTACTAAACTAGAAAAAGGAATTTTCTGTCCAAAAAAAGGAATTTGGGAAATGGTATAAGAATTTTATAAGACTCTTGGTTGGCAACACTGTATATGCTCCAAAACATATAAAAACAGTACATGGTGTATGGTTAAAAACAATATCTGGTAGCGCACCAATTGTGCTACAAAAAGAAATTCAAATAACTATTTTTTAATTAATATGTATTACATTTATTTATTTATATTGTATAAAAAATTCAATTTAATTTTATACTAGCTGACCCGGCAAACGTTGTTTTGCCTTCAAAATGTTAATGTGGTAAAAAAAAAATTAATTGCAAAAATCTCATCTCCAACGCCATCTATCACTTCAAATAAAACCTTTTAAACCTTCCGGAATACTCTACCAATAATTTAAGACCAAAATGAGCCAAATCGGTCCAACCGTTCTCGAGCTTTAGCGAGACTAACGCACAGCAATTGATTTTTATATGTATAGAAGATAATATAATATATATATATATATAGAAGATAATATAATATATATATATATATAAATAAAGATAAATAATTGGTTTTGAAGGTGATGTACAATAAATAACCTCCATGGTCATTTACGCATCAGGTGCCTCATGACCAGAAAATGATTCATTGTGGTCAGATCCCCCAATTATTGTTTTAATGGTCTGCTTCAATGGTCTGCTTTGATGGCCAACGGAAAATGGAGTTTCTGAATATTAATTTGTTTGGAAGTTTTCGACAGAGTTCCTTCACAGCCGGTCTGGCTATGTGTGCAGTTACTCCATCTTGCTGAAACCAAATACTGTTGCAACAGACACGTCTTTGTTACAGTTCTGGGTACAAAAAGTCTCCTTCAACAACTATCACCATTGGCCATTGTAACACGATTCGTGCGTAACCCTTTATTATATGTATTTGTCTATTTTATTTCTTCCACACAATCAATTTGATATTATAATGATCATTGACTATAGTTGTGTTATACTGCTCTACCACACGATAATTACAAAAATTCCTACACTTTTCAATTAAATCCTTTTCCCTCCCTCTCTTCATCACGCTACTACGGTAAAAGTAGCTCGATCACTTAATCACAACATATCCTTATACAATAAACTTTCCTTAATTTGGTACGGCTTCCAATTTTGGCTGGTTATTACATCTTTTCAACCTTGAATACAAGTCAGCTATATTTGGAAATGGATGTAAACTTAATGAATAAAAAATATCACAACTGTTTCGTCCGCCAATATTATGGAAAAATGAATACAAAACTTAATTCACATTACGTATATATTCTGTTCATGAGAAAACTAAAAATTTCAAACAATTCAAAATAATTGTAACAATCTGTAAGAAAAATGAGACACTACAGCATTATCCAAATTTACGAGGGTTGTTCGTTCGGAACTTCTCAGAGCTTGGAAACGCAATTCTCCTCCTCATCCGTAATATGCAGCAACCCATATTTTTTGTCCGCTGCATGTATCACGCACATACATATAAAATATAAAAATTCGACCGAATAACCCCACCCCTTCTGGCACATCGCATATATATGTAAATGAAAGATTTTACACATATATTCCCAAGTTCAAATCCTTCATGTATTTGCACTAAATTGAACCATATTTGGTACACATTCAGGGTTTGCCACCCATTCTGGTATCGCCCATACAAATTGACCGATTTTTTAAAATTAATTCTCTGTAATTTATAATTGGCCGGCTGTAGTAGTCTAGATTTTTAGCCTTACATTGTTTTGCAATTCTCTAAAATATCCCTATTCCCTATCCACGACCCTTCTGGTAACTCCTATACAAATTACCGACTTAGCCAATATATTCTTGCACATATACCCCCAATATATATATACATATATATATCCCCTAATCGACTATATGCAATTCACATAAATTTGCGACATATCATGCGTTTGGTAATCTATGTTCTGAAAATGTAAATGGAACTTCCTCTGCAAATTGACCGATTCGTCGAAATATGGTTTTCCACCGTAATTCATAGATCGAAGCCTGAAGTTATTTAATTCTCACAATTATATTGCTTAATAACATTGCATAAAATATGAAAAAAATCTGCAGAATGACCACGTCCGCGCTGATATCTCGCTGGCAAACTGCCTTATTTAGCTCATGCATTCTTAAATTCGTGTTTCTCATTCAATTGCACATCATGCGTTTCGTACAGGGAATGAAAATAGATTGCATACTCCAGGGATGCCACACATGCCAATTGAACGAATCATGAAAATTCGGTACTCCTCCAATATTTCCCAAATGGAGCATTTCAAAAAATTACAATTCACTTGACTAACATTTCTACATTGATTTTAATGTAGGCGGCGTTTTGTTAATATTCTACATAGGATTCCAAGGAAGTATAAAAAATAAATTTATATTTTCTCCCAGTTTCCTTGGTAATTCACCAATTAGTTAGGAATTGTATGTAATATATGTAGAAAATAGAAATATCTCAAATTATAATAATTTTAAAATTAGTGATTAGCATACACTTAATCTACTCTGAAAGAGGAGACCCGCTAATATACGAGATATACTTCCGCGTGAAGGTATAAAAGTATCAACTCCACAAGTATATCAAGAGGAGCGCTGTGTCCGAACCCCGTAGCAAAAAAAAAAAAAAAAAATTACCTAAAAACGAAGTAAACATAGTAAACTCTCGGACCGTCAGAAATCAGTACCAGAAAGAAACCCATAAATTAATTTAAATTAATTTTCGATAAATTTGTATGTACGGGATACTAATGGGTTTAACATTACAGTTTATTTTTGTTCTCAATACTAACCTTTAGTCAAGCTCCCAAGTCAAGAACGTTTAAGTGTCATCTATATAAGATGCCCGGTCATATTTCCAACAAATTAATTTTAATGTTGCAAATGGCATTTCTCTGAATTATTAAATGAATTATATTCTCAGAAAATTTCACAGCTTCTTTAAAAATTTAAAATATCTATGTGAAATTGAAATGAATTGTCTTGTAGACAATCCGTTTCCACAAAACTGGTACGAGAATAAAAGCATTGGGAAAACATTTTTGTAAAACGATTGAAATCAGAACTGAAGCCTGATGTGGTCACCTTTCTTGACAGCAAAGAAGGGGTGGAGCAAAAAAAGGTACAAATAAAACTTCAAACACTTTTTTTCGTGAATACCGGCGGTTCGGAATTTTCACAAATATTTAAAAATTTTGTCAACTTTTTCAATGAAAAAAATTGTAAACAATATACAAGTAAATCGCTTCACAAACTGAACCAGAATCACAATAGTTTCTCATTTTGTTTCGGTGCATGAACCGATATCGAATTTGTTTGTACTTTGCTTTTGGAAGTAATAAAAATTGTGATTTCGTTGGCGGAATCAGACGCATAAATTTGCCTTGGACACCAGAAACCGAAATAAATCAAGCCCATCATCATTCGGTTGCATTTAATTTCGGCGATTCTTGGTATTTATACTGTAATTTAAAATTTGACACCATATTTTAAACAAAATTTTTCTCATGAAAGCGATAGGCTTAACAAATTTCTTTCAGATATTCGCCACTGTTGCAATAACGTTGACATATTTGTATATAAGAAAATTCCTGATGATATATGGAGCGTTCGACAAAATAGTTCTTCCTGCAAGGACCCTGGAAAATCCGTGATATTGCAACAATTATCGTATATTCAGTCAGGCAGCAAAGTCGACATCTCTTAATCGACTGAAAAGGTCATGAAACACATTTGGTCAAAAGACACTTTGTGCTTTAAAATCTCCCTTTTTGATAAAATGTTTGCCATATCAAACGAAATATACATTCAATACCTTCACTCTGGTGAACGTATAAATGTTATAATAATGCATTCAAACATTATGAAACATAGTGCGCGGATACCACATCGTACGTGAAATATTGTTTGCTTAACTCAGAATATATGGTATTTAGATATAATAAAACCAGTAAGTACAGTATCATTAATGTGATGATATTGTAGAAATATGTCTGTTATGTCCGAAGAAATAAAATTTGGCAGCGACTTGTACATACTCCAATAATGTGTTGTGCCACGGAAACGGAGTTTATTTTTTTTTTAATTTACATGAAAAATATATTTCTTCAGACTCCTACTCATCGCTATTAAAGCTTATTACAATTTAACTAGTTTTGTGCTAGAGGAACACTTTTCGCGTCTACCCCCGAATGGATGAAGACATGTCATATGATAACTCAAAAATGCAAAACACAGTGAAAAACCTTTGGCCAAACATATTTCATGACTTTTTAAGCCGAATGGGCTATGTCTCTGCCTCAAGTGATCGTCACATATGTATATAAAGCATAGCCTAATGCATTGATTGTATACGGGATACTTCGATACACCCTTCTGGTATTCATTCAATCCTTTCATCATTCGTGGATTACAGCAACTTAAATATTTGTCCACATTATTATATTAGCATATATATAGGTATAACCCATATCTTTAAATAGGCACCGGTCGACTTTTGCCAGATCTTGCAGAAAAGTGTCCAGAGTAAAATATGTTCAGGACAAAATTCATGATCATTTTTTCACCCAAGGCATAAAGTTTTTCTTATAAAATTTCCAAAATATTTCATTACAACCATTTTGATGGACACAAATTTTTGCCTGATCTTGCAGGAAAGGGTCCAGAGTTTAAATTGTTTAGGACAAAATTCACATTTTTAACACTCTCACGACCAAGACCAAAATTTGCAAACAACGAATTTCCATATTATTTCGACGTGAACCTTTTTTATTCCCACACAACTTTCTGCAAAACCTGGCCAAAATTGCGACTTAAAAACATGAATGTAACACACCTGTGCCCACCGCAATGACCTCGGTGAAATATTTTGGAAATTCGTTGAAGACATACTTTTTGTTTTGGGTGAAACAAATGTTCAAAATGTGGACACTTTTCCTGGACACTTTTCTGGCAGACGTAAAAAATTGGTATAAATGCAAGTAAAAAAACTTGAGCCCATCAGAAAGATCGTGATAAACAATTTTGAAGATTTGTTAAAGACTAACTTCCAGTTTTTGGTGAAAAAATGCTCAAAATGTGAATTTTGTCTGGACGTTTTTATTCCTCTATACTTTTCAGCAAGACCAGACAAAAATTGACTAAAGCAAATTAAAAGGTATGAATGTAAGGAATTCATTTGTGTTCATCAAAATGACGCGGATGCAATATTTTGGAAATTCGTTGATTAACTCTTGGTATTGGTGTGTTCTCTATATATTCATATCATTAAATCGAAATCAGCCGATCAGTCTTGCAGAAAAGTTTCCTCAAACACACATTTGGAACACTGGCTCACTCTAGCCCAAAAAAAGGTCAACATATTTCCCATTCTTTTTTGCGATCAACTTGATAGACGTTGGTGTACTTCCAATATTTATTTATTTCTTTCTTACAGAAAAGTGTACGGAGTCAAAAACGTACCAAACAAAGTTCCAAACCAAAACATAAAGTAAGTCTTCAATGTATTTCAGATACCTATATCATTAAACTGGTATCATCCGAATTTGTCAGGCTTTGCAGAAATATGTATGTCCACAGTCAAAACGCCCTGGACAAAGTTCAGATTTTTAACATTTTCCCTCACAAGACCAAAAGCAAGTTTCCAACGAATTTCCAAAATACAGAGTGACTTGAATTCTGTTATAATAAGAAATTCAAATTTTATTTGGTATATCTAATTGGTATTGAAGATGATAGATGGTAAATGAGCTCCATGCTGATTCACGTATGTGTGACACCTGATTGAAAATTGTTCTATGCAGCGTGAAGGGTTGAAGCCAAGATCGCCCCAATTGTTGTTTTAATGGACTGCTTCGATTTAGTCAAATTCCATGGTTTCATTTTGTACACCTCTTACTTGACATAACCTCACAAAAAGTCTGGTGCCGTCAGGTCAGGTGACTTTGGAAAATGAAATTTCTGGATATTAATTTGTTTGGAACTTGTCACTGGAACCTCCGTCACAACCGGTCTGGCTATGTGCTCTATCTTGCTGGAACCAAATGCTGTTGAAACAGAGACGTCTTTGAGCAGTTCTGGGTACAAAAAAAAACTTCTTCAACATCTTTAAACAAGGGTTCCCATTGACCATTGTTTTGTGTTTGTAGCACGATTCGTGCGCCACCCTTTATTTCATCGGTGTCATCCTTGCGGACACGGATGTGTTTCCTGCATTCATATTTTCAAATCGTCGTCAGTTACTTTTTGTTAAGTCTTACAAAATAGTGTCCAGAGGAAAAACGTTATGGAAAAAATTAACATGTTGACATTTTGAAAAATTCACATTTGAGCATATTCTCACTCAAGACCAAAAGTAGATCTTAAACCAATTTCCAAAATATTTCATCAAAAATATACGGGACAAAATTCACATTTTGAACATTTTCTTCAAATAATTGGCAACATTTTTTAATGGGGTCATTTCGGTGAGCACATTCATATTTTTAAATCGACATCAGTCGAATTTTGTTAAGTTTTGCAAGAAATTATCCAAGAACAAAGACGTTGTGGAAAAAATTCACGTTTTTAACATTTTCTCACCTAAGAGCTCAAATAGGTCGAATTTCGAAATATATTTCCAAAATATTTCACTAAGATTATTTCGATTTCCTTTCATTCATGTCTGTAAATGGGCATCAAATTGGTTTTTTCAGGTTCTGCAAAAAATGTCGAGCACAATATTTGCACTTTGAGCATATTCTCATCCAAAACCTAACGCTGGTCTTTAATGCATTTCCAAAATATTTACTCAGGGTCATTTCCATGGATACAGATGTGTCCCTTACTTTCATGTCTATAAATCGGCATCAGCCTATTTTAGTTCAGTATTGCACTTTCACCTCCGGTGGCCAAACAATAATATTATTGGTATTAGCGCAAAAATCAGCTAAACAAACATAAATATGAAAAATAAAAACTCATTATTTCTTTAATTTTTCTTCGACGTATTTATTAATTTAGGCACAAAATAAAATATACATTTAAAACAAAGATGAAATCGCTGACCATTTGGCTTCATCTCTTGTTTGGTTTTCTCTTCTTCACGTTTTTGGTTTGTTGATATTTTCTTTAGCCCTTTCGACATTTCTTGATTTTAATTCACAATGGTTATACATATTCGGCGGCATTGCCATTCATTTCATCTAATAAAAATTAATTATTCTCTGGCACTGCCAAAGTGAAACAGATAGAATTTCATATTTTCGCTCCCTTTGGATTTAGTTTGTTTTTCCTCGTGCGCATTTTAATTCACAATGATCATGTATATTTATTTCAACTAATAAAACTTAAATCTCGTCTGACACCGCAAAAATGATGGTGCCATATTGTACATTGAGATAATTTCATATGTAATTAATAATCGTCTAGCACAAACGAAGTGAGAACACCATGTTTTACAATAAGACAAACTCACATTTCACTCTCTTTGAATTTAGTTTGTTGGAATTATTTGGTTATCTTGGTTATCCTGGATGATCTCAATCAGATGCATGATCTTCAAAATATAGTGACTTTTATGTCAACACGACATTTTGAAGGGTATGGGTCAAAACAAAAAGTTACTTCATGCTATTCAGAAAGAAAATATGATGCTGAAAAAGGAAATAAGTGAATTAAAAGTAATCCTTTAGAATTTTGAAAGGCAATCGGATTGAAAATGTTTGCTCGGTTAGCGGTATGGAAAATACTGGAGATGATGTCAGTACAGTAGATGCAATTGTCTCTATACGAAAGAGGAAGCAGAAACCGAGGATGCATATTTCCTAAATTCATAAATAATGCAAACAAGATGACTATAGTGATTAAATTAAACTCTATTAATTTAAAAAGGAAGGTGATCATGTTCCAAAATTTCCTCACTCACAATACTGAACAGATTTAAGAGTCTAATATTACGTTTTTCATGTATTCATGAAACTTGATTTTAAATTAAAGTATTGCAAATTTACAATATATAGCAGTCGATATAATGCTGTTCATTGTTGTCGCTCAGATAGCTGCGCCGGAGCTTTTATGCATGTCGCGAGTGCGAACAATAACAAATATAGCCGAAAGAAACTCGAGGTATTGTCGTGCTGTGGGCCACCAAAGTGCAACTTTCATTGCCTCCAAAATAATCTAGATATTATACTGAATCGGATTGGTAATGCAAATTGCCTGACATTGCCTGTAATTTTATGAAAACTGAGAATCTAAATAAATTCCTTATAAACTCAGCATCAGAGTGGCTGCGACAAATATCTGTATATCCCGACGATTATTTTAATTCATTCAGGATATTACGTCTTCATAGAAATAGTTTCAAATTCACCTATACAAGTAATCATAAATTTATAAAAAATAAGGAATGTGCGCAAAACTAATAAGAACTATCCTATATACTGATATTTTGAAAGTGCATGAAATTACAACTTCGAAGTAAATAAAAACCTCTTCCACTGAAAAATGCAGGACATTATTTTTAACATCCATCTTTGATAAACTTTTTGAAAAATTTATACTTTTCAGCTCCCGGAATATTCGAACGTGAAAGGCCATGGAACCGAAGGAACCGTAACTAACGTCATAAATTGTATTTGTAGTGGATTTGGTGCAATTTTCTACGACTTTTAAAAAGACCATGATCTTGTAGACCACTCCCTGTTTTGGGAAAAAATTGCATACTTTGGTAAATGTACTAGGTTATAAAAGATTATTTGCATAATCGAATACAATACGTATAGATTGATAAAAGTGAATGTTCTTTAGAGGTGTCCGCAAGGACTTGTATTGGGACCACTATTGCTTAAAATATATGTTTATTATGTAACTTGATTATAAACATAACTTGATGCTGGAAACTAACTGAAAGAGAAGTTGCTTTCATATCTGAACATTTTGGATTAAACAAATTAGTGTTAAATGCTGAAAAAACATGATTTGTAAAATTTAGACTGTTGCCGCAATCTAATAATGATTGCAAAATATATGTTGACGAAATACGCATTTCAGAAGTTTCTAGTAATACAAAATATAATGGAAAGCTACAATATACAGCAATTTAAATGTTATTTCTCAAAGCTAACACTAATAATTACTAATCTCTGTACAGATATCTCACATATCTGACGAGCACTTCGTGTCGAGTTATCGATAAGTCTGGTACATGCTTCTCAAAGCATGTATGGCACGTTGAGTGAGTCTAAAAATGGAATCCGTGTAAGCTCACTGAATGCGAGGAGCTCTCCCATGGGGTAAAAGCGAATTTGTTTGTTTGTTTTGTGCTATTTTGAGAAAGATTGTCTGTAGTTTTGTGAACATTTATCAAATTGCCTGCGTTATAATGATTCTGCCCCATCTATTATACATATTGTTATACATAACCCCATAAGGATGAGCACAAATCAATAATTTTAACTTGCTAATGATCAATGTGCCATTGTGAATGATGAATCAAGATGTATAGGTAGATGAAAATGAAATCACAAGGAAAGATGTAAGAGTGCTTACGCAGTACATCGTCGTTATGTGCCTAAATTAAGCAAACTCATTTAGACGGCTTGGTCTACTTCGAGAATGAAAGAGCTGTCGCCAATATCAGCCAAATCTGTCGAGTTCATACATGTTGTATCGCCTGATAAAAATATATGCAATTACTGAAATGAGGTTCCTGAGTTATTTTGAACAAAGAAAATTGCATATATCTACATGTGTGTTCATAAACTGAAGCATGTCGGCATATTTGTGTAATATATATAGACTCTTAGATCTACCAGTTATATGTAATAGATATGCAAAGTTCACCGGGTGAACTACAAGCTGTGGCTGATACGCTGATTCCATGGTTTCAGGAGCTCTATATCGATTGTATTGACCTAACATATATCCCTGTCATGTGGAAGGAGACCAAGTTGGTGTTTATTCCCAAAGCGGTAAAACCTCCCAAACGGAACCAAAAGATTTTAGATCCATCAGCCTGTCATCGTTTCTCCTCAACACACTGCAGAGACTCATTGACAGCTGCCTTAAGACGAGCATAGACCAGAAGCTGCTGTCGGATAGACAACATGCTTACTGCAAGTTTAAGTCCACTGAGACTGCCATGCACGACTTGGTTGGATTTATCGAAGGTTCACTCGTCGTTAAGAAGTATATCTTGGTAGCCTTTCTAGATATAGAAGGGACGTATAATAACATGTTTCCCGATACGATAGTCGCAGCACTATCAAACCTGGAGGTAGGCGTCAGTATTAGAAGGCTAGTGTATGATCTTCTTACAAAGAGACGTATCAGGGCTAAATTAGGCTCATCGGACCTAAACAGATCTGCCAGTAAGGAAACACCCCAGGGTGGTGTTCTATCCCCTCTACTATGGAACCTCGCTCTGAACAGTACTCTGTTCTCTTTAGAGGTGTCAGGGTTGTCTCATAATCTGACTATGTGGCAATAGCAGTTAGGGAACATTTTTGGTAACACTCAGAGACATCCTTCAAAGAGTCCTTCTCACTGTAACGAAGAGGGGGAACTGGTCTCGGAGTAAATCCAAACAAGGCCGAAGTGGTTCTGTTCACCAGGGGGTATAAGGGGGGTATTCCACTTGGGGATCCTATCTCCCTGGGAAGTACTGAAATTCCTTCCGCGGACTGTGCAGAACACCTTGGTGTATATTGGACAAGAAGCTGAATTTCAAACTCAACATTGTGGACAGGGCGAAAAAGGCCAAAGTGTCGCTATATGTGCGCAAGAGGGTAACAGGGAAACAATAGAAATTAAATCCTCGCATTGTTCGCTTGTTGTATACTGCAGTAGTAAGACCGAAAATGATGTATGGAGTTATCGTCTGGTGGAAGGCTCTTGAGAAGTCCATGTACTGCAGGATACTGGACATGGTCCAAACGATGGCTAGTCTGTGCATCACTGGTGCGCTCTGTACCATCCCATTCGATGCACTAGACATAATTAGCATGCAGACTGCCGCAGTTACGGCAGTAAGACTAAGAGAGCTGATCAAACGGTGGTTATAGTTACAGTGTGATCCTTAACATGGTGCCTGACATAAAAGGCACCACTGTACAATATTCTTATACCAGACAAAGATACATGGAAACGTAGAACTCCTGGTATAAGACTATATATCGACTTCTACACTGATGACTCAAAATAAAATAATCTGGCAGGTTCCGGAGTCTAATCTAAAGACCTAGTGTTAAGTACAGTAAGAAGATCGCCTGTTCACTGAAGTGGCCATTACGGAAGTGGCAAAATGGGAACTGCAGAATTAGCGAACTAGCAAGGCTAGGGACAGCCTTACCGACTCCAGCCAAGTTGGAGTCCGTGGGCATGCCTCTAGCCACTTGCAAGCTTCTTCTGCGAGATAGAGCATATTTAGCAAGCAAATGATAGATGGGCGTCTGTCCGACGCAGTAATCAATCCAGACAGATGTGGCCTCGCCTATTTCTGAAGCATTCACACAAACTGTTGTCGCTGTCAAGACACGACGTCTCATTACTCGTATCCGCCATGATGGGACACCGTCTGATTGGAAGACATACGATGAGATTGAAGGTTGCGACTAGTGACTTCTGCAGGAGCTGTAGGGATGAAGAGGAGGAGGAGTCTACAGAACATCTTCTCTGCAATTGTCCCACTCTTATTTCTTTGGGGATCTAGGACATTTGGACGATATTAATATTATCCGACTTAAGAGCTTCTTGGGGCGCTCACGATGGTTCAACGGAGAAAACTAGGGACATCCATACCTCTGGTGTCCGTGGTATCACGATGGACTATGCAATCTAAGTGAGTCTGTCTATTTTGATTACCAGACTGACCTACACTGACCAAAACCTGGTTCCACACGTGTAAAAATGTTTAGGTAATAAGGAACTAGATGTTCTTAATTAGCATCAGTTAACAGTTCTCAAACAAATTCCCTTGATGTTGGTGACCTTACTTGTTTGGTATTATTTTTCGTGAAATGTTTTCTCCATGCATCCATAATCAATAGTTATTGTATGCGCTGTAGCTCGAATTAAATGCATATCAGCAGCATTATTGAATTTCATATTAAGTTAACACTTATAAGTACAGGAATTCATTGCAATTTACTCCAGTTCAAAATGATAAAATTAATAAAATGTCTTGAAACTGAAGTTAATGTTAAAACCAAATAAAGCAAGTTATGTGAGATATCACATGTGCGACGGCTATCGTTCGCATGATTGGGGATTTTGACCCCGATATAGCCACCTAATATTTTATTTGAACAGTGATCGCTTTGACGTTATCATTTAAGAAATGAAAGACAATGTAATTTTTTATATGAATTTTTGTATTATGTCACGTCGTTTAAACGGTCGTTGAATTAGAAATGTTTTGATTGTATTAGGCTGTCATAGTTTCTGTCAAAGTATAACTGTCGATATTGTCTGTCTGGAAAAGTAAAACCTATTTTCATTACAAATTTCATATTTTTTTATTTGATTCTCAACGCCATTTCCACCTACATATAAACACGTGAACGTAAAACCATATTATTTTACTACGATCCAAAATATTTTGCAAATGCCGCCATAAAATGATAAACACTAAAAAGGGAAATACTTACACATCGTTAAGCAGAAATATACACATATCGGATAATATGATGTTACATATAACAATATAACGACAAAAGTAACCGCAATTACTTTAGCAATAGAAAAATGTACTCAACTTTGATGGTGTAATTTTCTAAAATATGATGTCGAAACGGTGTTTCTTATTACTTACTTCGAAAATTGCAAGTTTTAAGCTATTACGTCCTACAAATTATTAAAAATTTTACACAATGTGGCATGTTAGTCTCAAGCGCTGGTGTAAAATTCTAAAAAGTCTTTTAAGACATAATGACAAGATATAGCGTCAAAGTATTAAGTAATGTATCAATTATACTTGTATCAAGTTGTATTGGGTTCACCCATTATACAATTGTTAGAGCGTAAATCAACACTTGATGATGCACATGATGCACAGGACATGACGACATTTTCTATGAAAATTATTATGTTTGTCCCAATTTCATTTTAACAGAGTCCCCTCTAATTGAATCGTGTGACACATAAATGCTACTTTTACATAATATCAGAATTAGATAGAGATTGTTCAATTCATAAAGTAATTTTTCATATTTACAGGTACCAAACTCTTCATTGTAAGTTGAAACTTTAAGTAAATATAAAAATTGTGTAGAAGTTATTTATAGCAATACCTCGTTTTGAAAATAAAAGACCAGTAAAGCGTATTAAACAGAGTTTTCGGCGAAGGGATTTCTGTAAGACAACGGGGATATGGATGAAACCACGAAATGCGGATCCAGAAATATTGAAGCAATATTAAGCAAGGGATATGTTTTCACCAAGCCAGAATGGTGTAGTGAAATTACATTTTTTCTTACTTCTTTTCTTAAAAAAGGAAAAACGCTAATTATGGAAAGCGCTAAACCGAACCAATTTGGTGAGGCACACTCTACTCGTGACAACAACTGCTATTCCGTGATTCCGTGTAACAATAACGATCGTACCGAGCAAAATATTGCTTACCCACTAATGAAAATCGGCAGTAAAATGCAGTCCTCACAATATGTTATTACTAATGTTTCCAAAATAATGGATAATCGATTGAGTAACAGTAACTGTTGTAAAAATCAACTGCCCCCGTTAAACAACAAACCGTGTGGTACGCTTATACCATGCAAAAGCAAAAATGATACTGTATCAGTGATTGTTCAAAACCACGAAAAAACAAAGGAATCGTATGCGAAGTTAATCAGCGCCACAGATTTGGGGACTCGGACTACCGACATCAGTTTTGGAATCGCTTATTATAATTCAGTGACCACAGATTCAAGCGAAGAAATTTCATCAGATTACGAGATAGGTCACTCTCCCGCATATGCTACCTTGACTCCACTTATGCCATTACCACCAATATCTACCATGTCAGAGAAATTTTCTTATGGTGGAAATATGAATGTATGTGACAGAATAAATACTATTAATACGATTGGTTCAAGAGGTGGTGATATTGACAGTAATAGCTCTCTACAACCCGATGTTTCAGAGGGGGAAATGGTGTTGAAATGTCAATCCAATAACCAACCAATAATTCATTGCCTGGATTCGGTAAATACTACTCAGGTTCAACAAAATAATCTCTCCCCTAAGGTTATCGACTGTCACCCCTCTTCATTACACGCATATAACATAACGCCTGCTTCATTCGATACGGTTAATTCCAGCTCATCAGTCGTCAATATTACATTAGCTGAAAATTTTTCAACAACATTGTACCGCTGTAATCCGGATATTGATTGTAAGGCGAAAGTATTAAATGCCAATCATATTAACATATGTTCGCAAAATCTATCATACCAAATAAACCCCCAATCCGTCAAAGAGTACAACGTTGGTTTAAATGCCGACGTGGATTCGCTTCCAAGTTTAGAATCGTTCATCGTTAATGAAAAAACTGAAAGCAATTCTGCGAGCAATAACGTGCACTCCCTAGTTAATTCCAAACCCGCTTTCTACCAATCGGACGAAACCGATAGCTATAAACACAATTCTCACCGACATAATGACACATTATGTGGATCCACTCATAGTCAGGACGATGAATTTCAGCATCAGCCGTCAAAAAAAATTGATGCCATTGCATTAGTCAAAACTAATTTAGATTCAATTAGTACTCCAGGGAGAGAGTCCAGTAATACACAGTTAATACGAGCCACGCATAAACGGTCACAACTATTGATTTCAAAAACTTCAACTAATTCTCCGCTAACATTGGCTGTTAATTCTACAGGTGGCGCTCCCAATCCAAGAGATCAGGTACATGTTTCACAAAGCAATCGTGATCGCGAAATTTGTTCAGCTTACACTGACATGGACGAAATAAATACCAAAGATTTGGCTCAGTGTATTTCATCAGAACTAAAGCGCTATAGCATACCTCAGGCAATTTTTGCCCAGCGTGTTTTGTGCCGTTCTCAGGGCACATTATCCGATTTATTACGCAATCCAAAACCTTGGTCCAAATTGAAATCAGGGCGTGAAACTTTTAGGCGTATGCTTAAGTGGTTGCAAGAGCCAGAATACCAACGTATGTCTGTTTTACGAGTTCTAACCCCGCAAACAGCGCAGACACGAGGCACGAAATCTAGCTCTAGTGATTTTACCAACGAAATTACACACGGTAATTTATTTCTGTAACTTATGGATGAATGAATTAATGACAATTTGTGAAGTGAGCTGCAATTCTATAATCGATTTTTTTTTTGTTGAGACTCTGATTTTTTAGCTTTTTCTCCAGAATGCACATTTTATTTTTACTGCTTTATATTTTGTAGTATATACCGTTTGTACAAATCAATTTTTTTAGTTCTTCTCCTTCAATAAACTACTATGAACATGGCCTATATACTTAGATAAAGACAATTTAGTTTTGCTTCGTTTTTAGAAACACGGAGGAAATTTATCTTAGGCGACGTATTAACATTGATGTATCTTTAAATCAGAACGCAAAATAACTTGATATTGTTATGGTTTAAAGCTATTCGGTAGAAGAGGTACTGAAATTAGTTTCGTGTTGGCCACTGACGCGTTCCAGATATTTTGCTTATGTTGAAGTCGTTATTTGTGGTTTGAATGAAAAAAAACTTCTCCTTCTATGGCAACATTTTCAATCGAAGTGATTGGCTTTGGGGTGTAGGTGATTTCACATTTTGTTAATCAAATCTGCCGCTTACTGGTTTTGTTTTTTTGGTAAGGCTTGACTAAAAATCATTTCGTAGATTTAACATCTTTAACTTTTTTTTATTTAAAAAACATAAGTGATAGTACAAATGCTGTTAGCTGTCATTAGTTGTTTTAAAAAAGGGGATATAAATAGGACACTTTTAAACGGCTTAATGAAATTTCGCGAAGAAAGTTTTGGCAAACTCAAATTCCTTTCAGCACCTTTGTGCTAATATGTGCTATACAGTGGTAACTTAAAGAGGGGTCTTTAGAAAATAGTTTTTTATCCATGTTGACAAAACCTGTGTTTCTGCGTTAACTGTGACGATTATATTATAAAAAACATTTAGGGACATATTTTCACGTGTAGGTTATACCTCAAAGCTTGGAAGTTTTATTTTTTCAAGAGTTTAGAAGCAACATTTGTGGAAAGTAACGCAATTTTTCAGCTTTTTTTTTGTTAAAAAGGTAGCATCTCTTTTTTAGCGATATCGGAATAAGTTGTTCGTGAAAATATAACGCTCTTATATTATTCTGAAAGGTAACGTAATACATAATATGTTTGACTTACGTGTTTACATTATTATGATATCGTTGTCATATCTGGTCCGCGCGTCACGGGCTTCGGAATTTTGCGAAGTACGAGTTCGAAGTCAAAGAAATTCTAAAATCCAAACAGGTGTTACAAAGTACAGTGCAGTCATTAACTCGAGTTTGCAGGTATGTAAACTCAATATATTACAATCGTCTTTTCCAAAAATATTACTTGATGAATTCGCGCCTTCAGTATTAGTTCTTAGCAAGTGATCAAAATGTTTAAAAATAAAAATATATATTGTAATATAATATTAGCATGCCAAGATATCGCACAAATTAACACAAATATTATTTTAATAGCTGTAGCCAACGAGTTAGATATGAAAAATATTCACAATCATAAAAATATATTAAAACGTAATGGGGAAACCCAAAAGATAAATGAATTACTTAACGTCGTTTCAAAAATATATTCGTGGCAATTTGTGGAACTTAGCTCGACAACAATATATTGAACTCTAAAGATGTTCAAGGTGAGGAAACTATCACTCTTAAGCCATGAAAGTTCAACAGATGTATGAATTTATCAGAAAGTGGAAGCTTGCGGCAGTTACAAGTTACAAGGACAGGCAGTTACAGTTACAAGGACAGTTACAAGGATGGCAAACATTTTTGCAACCTTATCAATGAAAATATAAACCTAAGAAAACATTAAATTTAATGCGGTCATCGAAATCTATATTAAAATTACGTTTATGAGGAGCTACGAATAAAGGAAGATATAATATGTATCATTTGATACGGTAAAAGTGAAGTACCCAGAAGGAAGCTTTTAAAGCACCAGTTAAAGCTAAAGCTAGCTGGTAGGGAAAATAATTGATGTTAATCTCAATGAAATGAAATTCGAATAGTGTATCCTCCTGATACCTTTCGTACAAATTTATCGACCTTCCGCAATATAGTTTTTTTTTCCTATAACCCCATAATTCGTAGGCTGTGCTATCCTAAATTTTGCTCTATTAATCAGGCCATTAATTCCCTTTTTAAGCCCTTGCTGTGCCAACCATACAAATTGATATCTCCTATATAAATTGGCCAATTTTCCGAAATATGATTTTTCCCCTTTAACTCCTAGTTCTTGAACCGCAAAAATCTGTGCTTTAGTTCATTGTATTGTTTTGTAATGACTTTGTATCACCGCATATAAAAACTTATATAACTTTATGTTTTAATAGCAGTTGCACAGTATCTGGTCAAATTTGTGAATTCCATTAAAATGCAGAAAATTAGACCGGATAACCGTGTCCTTTTTGGTTCTAAATTTTAAATTTTATTTAATTTAGTATACTCTAATACATGGTCTGCATTGAGATAAGGCACATTTAAGTAAGTTCACGAGACTGAAATGTTTGTGCTGGTTTGATTATGGAATAAAAAACATATAATACATACATAAATGCGTATTTCTTTAAAACAAGGCATGCGGACATTCTGCCTGCTTTCATGTATCAACTGAAGCAAAACTTGAAGATACGTAAAGCATGGAAGAACTTGAATTATTTCCACAAAATCTAACATTCAGTGCAAAATGAGGATGTAATGGATCCTCAAGTAAAGTATTGTGCATATAAAAAATTGTGACTCATATTGATGAGATTATTATTGACGCAAAGGTTAATGTCTGATTTGACAAGAAAATCTCCGAACATCGTCAACCCAATTTTTTTGGACCTAATGGTTCAATGCACAGTATACTCGTACACATCCGCTTGTTCATAGCATTAGAAATAATGAAGTCACACGTTTCTGACCAATTTTTAACCGAAAACGAGTTTTGAAAATATGAAAGTGTGGTAATACCAAGAGGAAATTTTTTAGACTTGAGTCCGAAATTGTGAATAAAGCATTCATTCTGCTTAATGTTTTTAATAGCAGTGAAAAATTGATGCAAATTGACAGCATATGCTACCGGAATCGCAAAAATATTAAAAGAAAATAATAATAGTTAAAGAAAAAGTACTACAAAAGAAATAAATTTTACAGGATAGCCAACCAATCTTTTCGTATCAATAGCTTATCAAGAAATAAGAAGTCCAAAAAAAAAAGGAATTTATAAAAGTTAAATAAAAGACACACAAACCTATGATTTCGATGAAATTTTAAATGCATAATCCTGTACATACAGGCTATCAAACACATTCATATTTTCGTCGAAGAGTCATTAAAGTTTTTTTTTTTTATAATTAAAAGCTGAAAACCTCTCACTGTATTAAAGGGGCGGACTCCTGCAAGCGCGCGTGAAAGTTGTTCATAGTTTTTGAATTCTCTCTCTCTCTCTCTCTCTCTCTGAGATTTAGAAAATTAGACAAAAAATAAGGCTAAAAAACAAAATGAGCCATTGATAAAACATTTTAAGCAAAACAAAACGAAACCATGATTGAAGAAGTTATCAATTTGAAATAGAAAAAATATTTAATAATCAGGGAATCTAGAATGAGTGTCACAAGATGAACTAAATCAACTGAGACTGCCGTTAATGCAGCTTTAGGCATTGGAATGAAAACAAAATTAGAAGTATCTGCAAACCAAATTCAAATTCTGAGAAAATGACAAAAATGGACACATTGTGGTGAGGTTTTTCAATATTGAACAATTCTGAATAAGAAAATTCTAATAATTATGTTACTTAAAATTCGTTTTCATCACCAAAATGATTTATGTACGGATGTAAAAATTGTGTTATCATTTTAATTTTAGACGACCGTTTGAAAAAACATCAAGAATTATATTCAGTGGTATTCCTGGCTACGAAGAATGTTGTTAAAATTCAATTCAAGTTTTTAATAGCGCGAAAGACAAATTTTCATAATTATTTCCATACTTGAATATTACAAATTCGAAATCTTCACCGTCAATTAACTTATGCGGGGAACATGACATGTGTGCGCACCATCATTTTATTTCAAAGTCAATTAGTGAAAATATTAGATATTGTGATGCTACATATGTAAATTGCATAGGACACCATTTCAGTGACCTAACGGTCACTGATTCATTATTCTTATTTTTGTTTATGTTATTAATTTTTATTATAAGAAATGTATAATACCGTGCGATTGTGACACAAACAAATTTGACGAATTTTAAATAACGAATAAAAAGAAAATCAATTTAGTTTTATCATCTAAAGACTAGTACTAAGTTGACTCTTCGTGATGATAGCTAAACAAAGGTCTTACCACGAGGAAAGTTTTTCATTTTGAATTGAAATTGCAATACATAATTCTACAAATATTATAGAACGCATTATGAGGTAAAGATATTTTTCAGGGTTGAAAAACAACATAAAAAGTTGACTAAAATTTTTTTGCACGAGGTAACACGTCTGGTGAAAGCTTAAGGGATAAAAATGTCAAACAGCTGTTGTCAATTTGTGCATAAAACTGTAACAAATGTATGCACTGCCATTGTTGTAAATTTTAAAATAGATATAAATCTGCAGATGTTAAACGAAGGTCCAATTTTGATGAAATACGACCATTGCACAGGTGTAGTCAAGTCTAAGTTTTAAATTTGGACCTTAAAATTATGATTATATACACAATTTCTAAAACGATACAACTTCTTAAATTTGTGTCCGATTTAAAACAATTTGAGTAGCATGTATCCCTTTAGCAATCTTTAAAAAACATTGCCTTATGTACGTTTTATCTCTTAAACTTTAGGAGTTTTTTGACTTTAAAAATTAAAATGTATTGCTATTCTCCCTATCGTAGTTAATTTTTTTTCTCTTGCTAATAGCGAAAACTAACTTTTCCAATTTTTTTAAACCTTTTTTGTTGTATAAATAACAAAATTCTAAGTGTTAACAGAAAAAGAATTTTAAGAAAGTTTCACTTAGTCACTTAAAATTTAAAATTACAATAAGTTGATTTTCTGCATTCCTTTGCGAAAAAAGTACCTACATTGTTTTATAATTACCAGAAAATATTGTTAAGGAAAATATATTATATTTATATTTTTCTGAAAGGTAACTTCATAACGGACATTGTAAAACAAAATTTCTTTCAAAATTTGCACTTGAAGAAACAGAACCTACCGAACAGAACTTACTTTTAATAGAAATATCAACTTTCAGCCATAGATACCAGGAACGCATTACTGGTATCAAAAGAAGGAAACCTGATTTTGATGGCCTGATATATTGTAAATAATTCTGCAAAAGTTAATTTTTCCTCCGCTTTTTAATAGGTCAGCAAAAAAAAATTAAAAATGATAAAAATATGAAATTTTTGAAGGTTTACTTTTTTTTCAGTTTAACTCTCAATACCTAAATTTCTCTATAAATGCAAAATTTCATTAAGAAATATTTATAATTACAAAACCTTACAGCAGTTTTTTATCATTACATTTTTACGACAACTCAATTGAAACCATTTCTTGCACTTTTTAAATTTTTTTTTAACGAATTTTATAAATCTCTGAAACTTTATGCACTTCTGGAAAGTAGGCACAGTATTCAACACACTTATATACGATACATCTACCTCATATTTTCCAGATGTAAAATTGTTGAACACAGCGAAGTTGATATTTCCTGCTGTAAGGAGATAGTAATTACCTAATGTTTGAGTAAAACATGCCCGAATAAAATTGTATTTTTTGGTTTCATAAACCATTTATTTGATAACTAGTTTTTTTTAATGCAAAAAGTACCTGCAATGAATATGTTTGGGAACTTTGATTTGGGAACTGCAGATTTATTTCCATTGTTTTTTTTAGACTACCTACTGTGCAATGTTTAAGCTTCGCATTGTGAATACTTCCAAATAAAATACATTCTGAGAAACATGTCAAAATATAAACGACATGATGGAATATTAGTTAAAGCGATATTGGCAGGAGAACCTGCTGTATCGATGGTATTGACCACATTATTTAATGACAATGTTAAACTTCAGGTAATCCCAATTTTTGTCCACATTAAAGGTTTACTAAGGTTTACTAAATGGTCTGATTTAACAGATGTATTCCTAGGTTTACATCTTCTCTACAGTTACACTGAATGCTCTACTGAAAGCAAGCTCGGCACCATCTTGTGCACAGCTATCTCATCTTTAAATCTTTTTGAACTGTCTTTCATTTCATGCACCTACAGCCTTCATGCCATTTTGTGGGTTTTTTTAACCGTGTCTGGCGTGGACACTTCAATTTCTCGACCACTACGGTGTTCCTCTTGGCAAAATGAAGAAGGAGACTTCCCTAGAGTTGAGTCTAACTCGGCTTTAATATTGGTTGGACTAAGCCCTTTCAAATGAAAATCTAGAGATTTTTTGCTGAGATCTTTTATTTTAGATGGCTTAAATAAAATACAGAACAATGTGGAGTAACCTACAATTTTTGTCCCATTTTCTAGTTGCTGATGCTGCACCTCGTGTGTGGCATTATGTTTCATCACTATTCCACTGACTGGACGTTGGACAACAGTTGTACAGAGTGTCCGTCGGGAGGGTATAATACTTTGTTTTGGTAAACATTAGTCTTGACAGCTCATATTTGGCAGTCGTGAAGTAGAGAAGTGGCAAATTTATTATGGAAAAATATTCGATAAACAAACGTGTTTTAATCGCTAAAATATTTTACCAAAATCAATTATCGATTACTGTGACGATGAGAAAGTTACGTGAAATTTTTTTTTAAACAACGTGCCAACAAGACGCACTATTTATCGTGTAGTGAATAATTTCGGAGAAAGAGGGTCTGTAGCTGATAGGGCCACGCATGGACCGCAACGTACTGCAAGAAAACATTATTGGCTTGGTCCTCAAAGAACAACTTTGGCCACAATTTTGAACAAAGATTTGCATTTGTTTCCATTTAAAATTCAGTTGGCACAAGAGCTTCTTCCACAAGACCATTTACGCCGCCGTACATATGCCAATAGGATGTTACAGCGCGTCCATGACAACCCCGATTTTCATGAAAAAATCATAATGAGTGACGAGGCACATTTTCATTTGAATGGATATCCGAATAAACAGAATAGTCGGTTCTGGATAATGGAAAACCCCCAAATTATTCATCAGTCACCTTTGCATCTATTAAAAGTGACAGGCTGGTGTGCAATTTGGTCATTAGGAATCATTGAACCTTACTTCTTTGAAACTGAAAACGGCGAAACGGTAACTGTCAATGGAGAGAGATATCGTGATATGATTGAAAACTTTTCAACGCCACAACTGCATGCTTTGGGCTTGATTAACATGTGGTATCAACAAAACGGTGCCACATCGTATACGGCCAGGATTACAATGGAGTTACTGCAAAACCTCTTTCCACAACAAGTTATTTCAAGAAATTGTGATGTTGATTGACCTCCACGGTCACCTGATTTGACTGCTCCGGACTTTTTTTTGTGGGGATATCTGAAAAGCAAGGTTTATGCAAACAACCCAGAAACGCTTGAGCAACTCAAACAAAATATTCGTAATGAAATTAATGAAACACCTCGTAAAATGTGTAAGAATGTAATGAAAAAATGTGCTCAAAAGGGCTCGCATTTGTGATATTGTATTCCATACGTAATTACAGACTTTAAATAAAACATTTATCAATATAATATCCATTCTCTTTCATTTAATCAAAAATTATAAGCAAAGTAGTATACCTTTCCGACGGACACCCTGTATTACATTAAAAATAAAACACAATACATCTTTAATTTATTTTGCTGAATTTATTGTTTTAAACACAAAATATAGTATACCATTAAAAAAAATAAAGAATCATCGGCCACTTTGTTTTCGCCCCGTTTTAGGTTGTTAGCTTTACGCTCTTCTTTACGCTTTTGGTTTCTTTGAACTTGGTATGTTGTTGAAGAGTTTCGAGAAAGCATGAAATTAGTTTTTGGAGACCTCAATTGGCCACCAAGATCAAGCAATTTGACGCCGTTTTTATTTGTGGGACAACGTGAATGACCGTTTTTACGCGGCTAATCCACAAACGTTGGAGCATTTGAAAACCAACATTCGTGAAGTTATGGCAGAGATACCGATCGTAATGTATGAAAAGGTGTCGGAAATTACTTCAAAAGGATCTACCGCTGCAACCAATGCAGAGGCGGTTATTTAAATGACATTATATTTCGTACATAATAGCAAGATCCAAGCATTATAATGAAATACAAGTTTCATCGAAATCATAGCTTTGTGTGTATTTTATTTAACTTTATTTTTAAAACCGAAAAATGGATAACCCTGCGCAATGCGACGGGAAGGGGAGTAGGCGGAGGGCTTCACCAGATACATGATGTGGACACAAACGTCCCATAGTTTCGAAAAAAGAACCAATAACAAAGACAAAAAAAAAATAACAAAGAACCAAATGTAATGTATTTAGCCGCGATACTGTGCGTGAAACGTTTTAGACAATAAGTTGAGGGGCTTACATTTAGGATCATGATTGATCACTCGAGCCCAAAGAGATTTATGGGGTAAATTGGCCCGGTGGTGGTTAAAGCCCCATGCTTTCAATTTTATAATGGAACACAGAAAGGAATCTTTAAACATGGTACAAATAGCAACCCCGCGACTATCTGCGAACTTGCAATGCCAAGGGCTGGCAGCATTGGACTGGCATAAAACTCGACGGTGTTAGATCGTTTCTTGGGAAAAAAATAATCGAAAAGTGGGGTAATAAAAAAAAAACTAAAGCAAAAAACCGTGAAGCAACAAAAAAGGAAAAAATAATCTTCATTAATATAGGAAAAAGTAGGAAAGGAAAAAACGAGCGAACGCTGCAAAGAAAAAAGGCAAACGACAAAAAGGAAACCAACGCAGTCCTATTGTTAATTTTTATAAAATTTTATGTCAGGGGAGTTACGAAAACCGGAGTAATAACATTTCCAAAGAGAAAAATACCGGAACAAAACTTTAAAGAATAAAGAAAAGAGAAGGGATGGCAGTTGTCGTGAACTTCCACAGTAAGCCGTTCACTCTAAAAGCTGGAGTAATCTACAGGATCGCGCTTTAATCCCTCCGACAAATTTCACCTGCGTCAGCGTGGGCAAGTGCATCGGTCATAGGGGTGTGGTCCTGTATATTAATCAATTTTTTTTAATCTATATTACATTCTCTTCTACTATAACTGCAGTATGTCTTTTCTATTCCATAATAATTCTATAATCTAAAGTACAGCAATTCCTGACCCCCATTGAATACTGTTTTGTATTCAAGAAAAAGGAACATACTCGTACATTGTACTCAAAATAATTGGGTTCATTAACACCAATGAAAATTAGATTTTACTTAATTTTAAGTAAAATTTTAAGTAAATTGTTTGTTATAACTGAATTGAAAAAATGAATATAAATATTATATTCTAATATTTTCATTTCCCAAGTGGAGGATGTTGAGATGCAACGTAACGCGTGGGTTATGTAACTTAAAATAAAAACACGTTTATTTTACCAGGACTTTAACTTTATTGGTTGAATCACAAATTATGACTTATCGCCGTTTACATTATTGACTTAGTATGCTTTACGACTTTTTCCAGTCTGCACAACTAAACAATACATGCTTTGGTTTGCAATAATATTTCACAATAATTGGTAATATGTTTACTGAGTCGATTATTTTAAATTATTTAACTGTGTGAGCTACTTTTATATTAGCTAAATTTTAAAATTTAGGTGAAATTACAATTTGCTTATTATACCAATTATAGGAATGTAATGTATAGGAATGTATGTATGTAATGCGTATGTATGTCAATACGAGTATGTAGTTACTTTAACGGATGTATAGGTGGTATTAACACTTGTGGCAAATAAAGAACATGACATAATTTTTTTCTTTGATTACGCATCGGCGACAAATCGAGTCAGAGAACCGCCGCCCTACCAAAGGTAGTCAAATTCTTTTCCAGCTTCCATGCCACTTCTTTGCTTTGGTCAACATCGTGCATAACATTTTTTTAACATATCACCAAAAAGATGTTATTCCTCATAACCCCCTATTTTCATGAGTGTTAAGATAATTTTGGGATAGAGTTTGAATGGACAGACCAAACCTGGAATTTTTGAAATGAGTAGGACTTTTTAAGATTATTAATATTTCCAAAAAGTGTAATGTAGCAAAATGTGTAGTAAGTCTCGTCTTTGAAATAGCTATTAGATGCGGTCATTTGACTTTCGAATGACTGTGTTTGAAAAAAGTAATTTGTGCTTTAGACAGCTATGATAATAGCAACATAAGTATTTTCGACAATATAAGATAATGTGAACATTCTGAGATGAGTTAAGAATTATCATTAATTGCGGTTTGATATTGCACATTTAATAGAAAATTGGTCCATCATTTTGAATCGTAAAATCGGCGGCCAGCGAAAAGTTTTGAGGGTGATTTTGATCCTTCTTTGTTTATTATATAAATTGATTATTGAGGGTAATAAATGATCTGTAGTCATTATGGCTTGATAACTTCATACCATGTGTAAACGGACCTTAAATTACTTTTTTATGACTTACTCGTATATTTTAAATTTAGTAAGATAAGGTTATTCATTTTTCGATTACATTTACATTTTTACATTATCATTTTTCGATAAATAAAAACACATAAAGCTATGATTTCAATTAAAATGTTATCTCATTATAATGTTGTGATCTTGCAATTATGTATGAAATAAAGGGTTATCCATTTAGTGGTTTCAAAACCGCCAGCCTTGCAAGACTGCCATCTATTAAATACCTGTCGTGTGAAGTGTTATTTATTTAGTGATCACGAATATGGATCCTTTAATAACCGAAAAACGCGTAAAATTACTTGAAAATTATTACTTAAAAGTTATGGCGAAACTCGGAGAAAGACCTGAGTTCGGACGTTGATTTGTTATTGGAAAGACTTAGACACATTATCTCCTAATTAGGCCCATAAGTGACCATATAGCCACGCTGATCTGTGCACATCCTTCGACGGGGGAAGAAGACGAAGAGGCATACATTCTATGAATGCCTAGAAGAAGCATATAACCGCTTCCCGGGCCACGAAATTAAAATTGCTCCGGGAGATTTTAATGTCACAGTAGGAAGGTAAGATGTTTTTAGTCCAACAGTCGGAGAATTCAGTCCACACAGCAACACCTCCGAAAACATATTCAGACTGGTTTCGTTCGCTGCGGTCATTTCCTGATTATAACACTAGCAGTCAGATTAATTATGTGGAAATACCAGGCACAAAGAAAACTAGATGTTGCTAAACTGCATACTCTGGTACGAAGAACAATGTGGCATAGAGTCTGGGGATGTAGATGCTGCATGCAGTGCAATAGTTCAGCCAATTGTAACGCGTGCTATAAGAGAACGCTATAATTAGAAGAGAGGAGAGGTACACCAACTGTTTTGGTGGAAGAAATGGTTGTGAAGAGCTCTTTCACTCTGATGATGTCAGGGACAGAGATGAAGCCCGAAAATTCTATTAAAAGATCAGAAGTAAAACGTAAAACATAAACATTTGTAGGGATAGTGACGGAAATTTGGTCACAGACACGTGGTGTACTATAATCGTGGAGAGAGAAATTTTACAAGCTGCTAGTTCCAGATGGCAGCATGAATGAAGAAATCACTCCAACGGCCATATCCGAATTAAACAAGCTCAGAGTAGCAGTACTGCGGCTTAAAAACAATAAAACAGCGGGCGCTGATGGCCTGCTAGCAGAGTTGTTTAAGGAAAGTGACGATATTAGTTTGGAATTCCCGCGCAACTTATACGACTTTGTAGGACGACACTGACTGTCACGAAGTTTTCAGTATTGATAGCCAAATATCTTAACAAAGTTTTTACACCAAACGAAGATTTAGACAGGACGACAGTCTATTGTACGATCTGTTCAACATAGATGGTTATGAGAAAAGCTACAGTTGACACGACTGGTACCAATTTTAACAAAATCCACATATTATTGGCGTACGTTGACGATATAGACATTATTGGCAGAAAACTGCGAGATGTTATTGCTGCCTTTTCAAGGGTTGGGAAGGAGTCAGCAAAAATGAGTCTGGCGGTAAACGGCAAATAAGGACAAAATTATTTGTGGTGAATGAATAAATCTACCTCGGTTACGCTGTAAACAATGCTAATAATGTCAGCATGGAGATAAAGAGGAGAGTTGCACTTGCTAACAGATGTTACTAAGGGCTAAGCGGATGATTCAATGATGCAGCGCTGCCTCGACGTTGCTGTTTCCTCGACGTTCTTGTTGTATCAGTATCCTGGGTTATAACATAAGCAGATAAATCAGAGCTGGGAGTGTTTGAGAGGAAAATATTGCGGAAAATATATGGACCAACCGTCGTTTACAGAGTGTTTTAGTGTTGCATGAACAATGAACTGTTTGAGCTATACACCGACATCCACGTGATGTAGCGCATCAATATACAGCGATTGCGTTGGTTGGCACCCAAATGCCACAACACGTAAAGTTTTCGATAATGAACTCGATGGACGGCGCAGAAAAGGATGACCAAATTTCTTTGGATAGACCAGGCTTTTGAAGTGCTATCGATACTTGGCCTCAATGGTCTGTGTGGCATATAATATACCGATTGCGTATTAAATTAAAAATTCGGTTAGTAATTATCATAATATTTTCTGTCTGATATGCATTGACAAGGTGTTACTTGAAGTTTTGTTCGTGAGGAGTTTTATATATAACACGAAAAGCTGTTCCATTTCCGACGTCAGCACCACAATATTTAGAAATGTCTCTACAACCATAACGATATTTCAAATGTGCGTTTGATATACTTACTTCCGGGTGTAGTCTTCATACCACATAAGAATGAAATATTCAAAACACAATTTGGGTAGACATATATACAAGTCAGTTGACTTAACCAGAATTTCTGGACTTTTATTTTCTTTATTCTTTACTAACACTTAGTTTTTCAAGTTGTAAAAATTATTAAATTTACAAAACAAAATTGACAAATACATTTAATACGTGGATCTAACTGACAATAGTAAATAATATGAAACTTGTTAATATTTTTAACTTGTTTATTTTTATTCGTTAATATTTATCAGTTACCAAAACTTATTACTTTCTACCAAATAAAAGACAATTTAGTTAAACTATAATTAATATTTAAAACATATATGAAAATACCTTCTTCTTATTGAATTTGGTGGGAAATTTTATTAACTATATTTTTATTAAAAGGTCGCTGCAATTTACATCCCATTTTAAAAAGATTTATAATACAGCACTAAATCTGCAAGTATTGATTGCGAGGACAAATTGTACCGCTAAGTATATTCTCTCTCAATTCTAGACGACCATGTTATTTATCCCCGTCATAAATTCCTTATCAGGAATATCCGAATATTTCGTAGTCATAGATATTAAACGGCTTTAGCATTAGCGTATACTTCAATAGCACTTGACTTCCCGTGCTTGGTTTTGCTTGGTATTCGTTGTGTCTTTATATTCTTTTAAAATCTGTAAACGTCAACAGATAAGGGTTTAGACAGATTTAATTTCGTGTTTGTCAGTTAATTAAAAAATTTTAATTAAACTGAGCTCTTTTACCGAACATATTTTATGCTTCTTCTTGTTTAGCGCTATCTACTTCTATTGGTAGAAGGCTGTTCTGCTTTGTTTCATTATGTGAATTATTGTATCATTCGCTGATAGACTGACAAATTTCTTGGAATTGTGGCTATTCAGTCAAAACATCATTCGTAGTATATCTGCAAGAATTTCATATAATGGATCAAGGATTGGACAATATTTGAAGAATCCAAGACATTAAAAACCACGCTGTTTTCTGCTGCAAGACCAGTAGTAACGGAGAAATATTTGTTTTGTTGTTACAAGTTGGACCTTATTAAATTAAAATTTCGGTTAATAATTGTCATAATATTTATGTGTGATGTGCATTAACAAGGCGTCGCTTCAACGCAAAAAGCTATTCCAACTTTGACGTTATCATTAAAATATTTAGAAGCAACACTCAGACTTTTCTAATGTGCGTTTGATATACTTACTTCCGACTGCAGGATGCATTGCCTTCATACTGACGCTGAAAAAAGAATATTTTTTCATGACATTTACAGTTTCTACACTAGAGCGAAAAATACACAATAGAATTTTCAGCAGATACATGTGAGTCAGTTGACCTAACAGAAATTTCTGCACTGATCTTTTGTTTTCTTTCTTTTTCTCTAACTTTTAATTTTTAAGCTTTTAAAACTTATTAAATTTACAAAAATGCCTTTTCATGAAATAAAATACATTTAATATTTTAATAATATAAAACAATCAATCTTTATATCTTTAAGTAGTAATATTTTTTCTTTATAATTGGTATTTTATAATTTCTCTTTAATTTATCAAATATCCAAACTTATTAATTTTTCACTTTAATACGTACTTTCCACCAAATAAAAGATAATTTAATTAATTTGTAATCAAAATTTAAAACAGATAAAATAACGGGTTATTAAACTTTCTGTTTCAAAAGTACGGTTAAAAAAGCACAAATAAAGCTTTGATTTCGATGAAACTTTTCCTTCAATATAATGCTTGGATCTTACCACTATGTACGAAATACAATATAATTTAAATGACTTCCTCCACATAGGGATAGTTTCTCGGCGATAACTGGGCGAATGTTAGGTTCCACAAAAAGTTTAGCGGCATCAGATCGCATGATCGCGGTGGGTAATTGACGTAAATATACGTTTTCTGGAAATTTATCATGCAATAAGGCCAAAATCGGTCGTGTTGTGTGGCTCCTGGCACCGTCTTGTTTAAACCACTTATCGTCCAGTTCATTATTTTAAATTGCAGGCTAAAAAATAGGTTATAATATGGATATAGCGCTCTGAATTGACGGCGTTAATTTCGACAAAATACGGCCCAATGACACCTCCAGACCATAATGCACACCAAAACGTCACCTTTTCTGCAATAATTTTCCATTTCTGGATTCTTCGAGTCCCATTTACGCCAATTTTGCTTGTTGGCGCAACAACCAAATGAGAAATAAGCTTCATCGCTGAAGAAAATGTTGTTCGAAAAATCAGCGTTGAAAGCCTATTGCTGTAGCATAACATAACATATCTATGTTAACATAACATATTTATGGCGTTTTGAGTGGTCAGCCAGCGTTAACTGTTGCGTGAGTTAATATCTATATGGATGGAAGTGCAAATCCAAATGCAAACTACCCCATAATAAGCAGTAAGTTAGGGCCAATTGCTGAGGACGCCCTGGAATCGACAAATTCGGGTTATCCGCCACACTTTCACTAACAGAAGCGATATATTCGGCAAGCATACATTGCGATGACGCACAACGCTTCCAGTCCTTCTAATTTCTTTATAATCTTACCAATTACTTGCACGAATGTCGATTATAACGACGATAATCACATTTTGTGCATTACAAAAAAAAAAAAAAAAAAAAAAATGATGACGTTTGATTTACCACTTTTATAGCAAGCTTTTACTATTTTTAAGCGTTCTTCGGTTTTTAAACGATCCATGTTCGTAAATGGCAAACTTTTCATTAAATAAATAACGCTTCAGATGACACCATTGATAGCGGTTTTGAAATCACTAAATACAACCATCAAATATAAAAAACGAAACTTCAGCACCTCATTTAACAAATTTATAGTTTAATTTCATCTGTGATGAATATATTCGTTAGAGTAGCAATCATTCAATGAAGATGAAATTATGTGAAGCGGGACGGAAACGGCGGAAGTGGGCAAATTAATGGGTACATATATTATACAAGATGTGTTCAAAATATAAGGTGAATTTTCAAATTTCGCGGGCTACATACATTCGGCTTTCGATTATTACTTACAAGAGGCATAAATAAAACAAGTGCTTTGCGTGTTCGGCGATTTTCTGCTATCGAAAAAAATGGATCAAAAAGTTCCATCAAATTTTATATAAAAAATGACTTAAGTCAAAAACACTTGAAATGTTGACTGTGGCATACGGTGAGAGTACTCTGAGTCAAAAAAATGTTTTCAAGTGGTGCAAGCTTTTCACTAGACGCCCTAGCACATCAACAACCAATGAAAATGTTGAGAATGTAAAGAAAATTGTTATGGAGGATCGTCCAATCACAATTAGAGAAGTTGCTGAGGATGTCGGCGTATCAGTTGGCTCATGCCATGCAATCTTTTCGGAAATTTTGGGCATGAAGCGTGTGGCAGCGAAGTTCGCTTCAAAATTGCTAAATTTTGACAAAAAACAACGTCGCGTAAGTATCGCTCAGGAATTACTGAATGACGTCAACGATGATCCAGATTTGCTTAAAAGGGTCATAACTGGGGACGAATCATGGGTATATGGTTATGACATCGAAACTAAAGCCCAACGGTCCTAATGGAAGAGTCCAGGAGAGCCAAGACCAAAAAATGTACGCCAAGTTCAAGCAAATGTCAAGGTTTTGCTCACTGTTTTCTTCGATTCGATCATGGCGTAGTGCATCAGGAGTTCTTACAACAAGGTCGTACGGTAAATAAGAAGTATTTCCTTAAAGTTATGTTACTATGCCTCAGCCACCGTTTTCACCAGATTTTGCCCCTTGCGACTTTTCCTGTTCCAAAGATTGAAGAGACACATGAAAGGACAGTGTTTTGCGCCTATTTAGGAGATAAAAACCGAATCGCTGAGAGAGCCCAAGGACATACCAAAAAGTGCATATCAGAACTGCTTCGAAGATTGGAAAAAAAGCTATCACAAGTTTATTATATCTGAGGGGACTACTTTGAAGGAGATAAAATAGAAATTGATAAATATATATACATTTATTGAAAATTCACTTTATTTTTTGAACACACCTCGTACATGTATAATATACATGTGATCATTGCACTAAATGTGCAAGCTTTTTTGGCGAGGTACAAAATGCATCACCAGCTCTCTTCTCTCTCAATTCTAAGAGACCATGTTACTTATCCCCGTCATATACGAATTTAAACAAACCTTGCCACATTATTCGAATCGGTTATCCAGTTTCGGAATTAAAACTGATTTTAAATAGAAAGATTTTATTAAGATCACTGTTTGCTATCAATCTAACTCAATTTAATTAAAAAAGTTGCTAACTTTTCATTTGTGTATTATTTGGAACAAGTGACATACATTTTCTGACAAGGGTTAGTATTTCCGCTTTTCAATTTATTCAAGAATTTAGCTTTAGCCTAAAAACTACTCTTGCTGAAAGCGAGATAGATGAATAGAAAAATTTTAACTAATACTCAGCAAATGTGACGTGGCAGTTATTGACTTATAACCTCTGAAATGTTTGTCAGTACAAATAAAAGTTAGAATGAGGAGTTGAACTAAAGTTAGCCAGTTAGTTAAATTGAGTTTTCTGATTTTTCCAAAAATAAACAGATGTTAAGTGGTTTGAATACGAAACACACTATGATGCTTAATGTTTTTGGAAATCTGAATGACTACGGAAATAACAAGTCGATCTAATCACCATTTTTTAAAAAGAAATATCTCGAATCCATCAGGAATTCGCTTTTTAATCATATTGTATAGACCTTTATTTTGCAAACTTTTTTATTTTTTTATTTATTATTTGAATATTAATTTTTTTGCATCAGTTCACACAATTGGTAATTACAACACCTATAACAATAGTTACATATTCTTCTCGATACTATAGAAAATCCATATGCTACTGAGAAAACTTCAGCATCTTTTCCCTGTCAAAGAGATGAACTTCGTACGGACAGCAGATCACTGCAAAAAAAGTCGCGCCTAGTTTTCACGGATCTCCAAAGGCGAACACTGCAAGCAATATTTAAGGTTTGTTATCCCCCCGAAACCTAAAAAGATGTTTGATTTGTATCATAAAAAGATTTTTTTTAGGAAACTAGGAGACCATCTAAGGAAATGCAAGTCACGATTGCTCGGCAATTAGGATTAGAGCCCACAACAGTTGGAAACTTTTTCATGAATGCACGGCGAAGGTCTACCGACAAATGGATCGATGTTAGTGAAGACTTCATCAGTAATTCTAGTAACACCTCTTCAGCCGAAGGATTCAATAAGCATTAAATTGATGTGACATGAATCACAAATTCGCCCTAAAATGCCGATGTCTGAAAAAAAGGAACCGGTAAAAATGTTAATGATTACGTCACTAAATCAGAATACAAATACAAGCTAAATATACTCTAGAATTGATACCTATAAATTTGGAGGTAACTCCAAAAGGAACATAAAGAAATATAAATTTGCATTAACCAGAAATATATGTGTATATCCAGATAAAAAATAGCTATGTCAGAAAAAATAAAATTGCAGAAAAGTAAAAAACTACTATTATACAATTATTACTTAATAATTTAGAGGTGCAAATTCCTTCATGAAAGTGACCAAGTATTTGGCTTTCGGTCGGATTGTGACTGGGCGGGTGACAACTTGTGCACCAATTCAAACCATTTTAGCCTTTTATAATCAAGTTGCTTTAGATAGCTAATTAAAATGATTTGGGAAATCTCACATATCTAACGACGACGTTTTTAGGGAGAATTTACGTAAAACAACCACGTATAGGAAATACCAACGTTGTTATGTAATATTCCTTCCATTCAAATGGGAATTTCCACAATATATTCAACTAGGTGACTCGCGGAGAAATGCAATTTCCCAATATCTAAGAAATGGAACTCGTTTAAGCAAGAAATCCAACATTAAAACAAATTACAATTTGGTCATCGAAGAATATACATATATATCTTAGTCATATGACGAAAATTACCCTCGTGATTCGAATAGTACCACTACTTTTTATGTACCACGCAGTTGTCAAACCTGAAAGCACTACCACGAAACTACGCGTTGTTTTTAACACTTCGAACCCCTCATCTAATGGAAAATCTCTTATAGATTTGTTATACCCCGGGCCTGCTCTGCCAGCAGATTTAACAATACTTCTAGTGAGAGTTCTAGTCTTTAACTTTGATATCGAGAAAATTTATCGGCAAATTCTCGTAAAAACGATCACATCCTCAAAGGCATCAATGATTATAAACTTAACACAGTCACCTTCGGTGTTAACTGTGCCCTGTTGGCCGAGCAATTCTGTTCCTAAAATTTTGCGAAACTATGTGTACTCGTATGTCGACGACGTCTTGCGTGGAGCACATGATCTAGCCATTGCAATTAAAATTAGAAAAGATCTAGTGTCAGTATTAGATTCTGCTGATTTTCCCCCGAAGAAATGGATAGCAAATCATGAATCTTTACTGCAAGAAATACCGCGAGAATTTCTATTAAATTCTGTTTTATTTTTTTTTTTTTAATTATCTGACTGCAGCACAACCAAAACCTTCGGTTTATGGAACATACTACTTCTATTTCATCCCAGGTAACCACCTGAAAGTGGACAAAGTAACGAAAAGGAGTGTTTTGTCCGAAATCACCCGTTTCTATTCCCGTCGGGAAACCCCCCTCGCTATATGCTTTGACAACGGCACTGCCTTCGTCGGCGCAGCTAATATACTCTCCACGAATCAGAAACAAATTCTACATCAGATACGCCAGCAGATAATATACGCCTTCTAATCTATTGAATGGCATTTCATTCCTTCGGGAGCCCCCCAAATTCGAGGCCTTTGGGTGGCTGGTAATCTACACGCCCTTACCTATGAAGAATTCTACACACTACTCAATGAGCAATAATTCTACCGATTTACGTGGCTAACATCTGGCCACTTCCTTATAGGTACATCCCCTTAAGTCCCAGCTGTGCCTGATTGGTCTCAACAATCGATAAGTTATGCTAGTCGAATGAAAAAACTTAAAATTCTTCACCTTCATTTAGCAATTCGATGGAAAGAAGAATATCTAAAAGATCTACATAAACGTACGAAATGGAAACTTATCTAACGTAACTTTTCAGTCGGCGATCACGTAGTCATACAACAAGATAACCTTCCTCCAAACCAATTGCTTTTAAGTCGGGTAGGGAAAGTTATATCAGGATCGGATACGAAAGTTTGCGTAGCAGAAGTGCGAACACGCAGACCCGTAGTTAGTATTACTCCCTAATTCAATCCACAACGAAATTACCTCTATGCCTATCTAGTGGCAACCGTGATGCTGAAAACAACTCCTCGATGCAACTTCAGATGACCAGATCAGAAGGATTGCAAATACGACATGAAAGACCGCACCTTAAGGAAGTATTTCCGTTTTCGACGCCTTTCAGTTGCAGAGCGAATCAAAATAGTTCGCAAATTAAGAACACCATACGTTCTTGCATCAGGGAGGATATCCAAGAAGACTCAGAGACAGCAACGGTCACCACAACAGATTACGAGTGCATCAATATTAATGTACCAAGAGGTTAAGGACCGTCATCTAGTGATGCAACCATAATTATCAAAGTGAACCCTGGATAGTAAACACGACATGACGTCATAAGTCGTTCACATTTTTTGCAGCAAACTTAATTAAAATTCCCTAATATAAAATACATATATTTGATTTGAAACTAATAAATTAATTGCATTTATTGATTTTGAATTATTTATCTTATAAATAAGCTGTAAATATTACGCATATTGAATCATACTTTGTACTGAATATTTCAGAATTGTTTAATACTGCAGGGTGGAGGAACGTTTAAGCCCGAACTAAAAAAAGACAGAGTTTATGCGGAATCTTTTTTCCACATCCGTCAACTTGTAATATCTCTTGTCAAAAGCATTCCCTCGCATTGTAGCAGTGAGAATTGCTTTACAACTCTGGCTTACAAGATCTATTACAATTTAGCCTTAAGTCACTTCTCATCCAACCTCAGTCAAATAACGTTGTGTTACCCATCCCGAATAACACCTCAAGAAAAAAAAATGTTGAAACCCCAAAGTGTTTGTTCGATTAAAAATAAGGTAAATGTCCCGTGTAGTGCAGCACAAGCAATACACCCCACTAATTCTATTTTTTCTTTCCCCTCAATTTAATCTTTTGGGAGAATATCTGTCACATTCCAAGGAATCAGTACAAGAGTTCAAATTTGAAGTCAAATCCAAATCCAAAATTAATTCAAGGTAGGAATTTAAATCGAACACATGGTAAACTCATTTGAACCAGAAATTGAGCTGCGAGAAGCAGCATGGAAAATAAGAATTCAGAATTCACAGTTGGAATTCAAAATCAACCACAAATAAAATTTGAGATTGGATTTATAATTATGAAGCTAAACTTGAGAAGCAACTCAAGGTATCAAATAAGATTTCAACGTTAAAACCAGATACAATGGCAAATTAAAACCCAAGATAGAATTATTATTTTAAATACGAGAGGTAGCACAGAGAATTACTCAGATGTCAAAATTGGAATTCTAAATCAAAGACAATCAAACTTAAAATTAAATCTTAAAAATGAAAAGATGAACATGTAGATTCAAAATCAAAATCCAAGATCGAACTTTTTGGTTAAACATTTTTTTATTAACACAAAGGGTAAGTCAGAATTCAAAATAAATCACAAATCTTAATCAAGAGCATGACCTTGAACTTAATTTCGTGAAGTGACACTTCTGAAATTAGATCCGATGAGTACAAAATCGGATACAAGTCAAACTTGAGATCAAATTTGATATTACACACAAGAAGCAATGTAGAAAATTAAAATTATAGCTCAAGTTTTAAAGTTGAATAATAAGACACGAATCAGGTCTGAGACACAGTTTTCTGGAATTAAATCTGAGAAAGAAGAATAAGTTAAACATTGAAATTCAAGTCAAACACAAATCGATGCTCAAAATCAGATTCTCAAATAAATTCGAGAAGTAATATAGAGAACTAAAATCAGGATTTATATCACTTCATTTAATTTATTAAAGTTTATGGAAATATAAACCATTAGAGACTAATGTTTTTGTAACATGTTTTCATAAAAGTTATTACAATACATTATTTTATTTTAAATACCTAAACAGAAATAGTTTAAAGTTATCTCTAGATGTACAAAACTCTAACTGTTGAATTTGGTACTTATTTCTTACAATCCCGTTTAGGTTATTGAGTTCAATAAATTTATAATATTAATATAAATATATAATATTAATGTAATGGAGCACAGTGGTGGGCATTATTTGCGGAATGAAATATTACATAAAAT
>JAHXMU010000735.1:149808-168039 GCA_019455685.1 Philornis downsi | reverse complement strand
TTTACATTTACATTTACATTTACATTTACATTTGCATTTACATTTACGTTTGCATTCACATTAACATTTCGAAATATTTCGTCCTCCTACACTTACGAATGTGAAAATACGGTCTTTATGTATTTATTTGGAAATCACACTATTGCCAAATCGAAAATTTCCCATTTTTGTTGCCATTTCCCCCAAAGACTGCAGAACTCAAACCAAATCATTCAGAAATATAAACTTTTCTATATACAAATAACCAAACAAAAAGAAGAAAATAATGATAATAAACAAATCGACGTTGTTTACGAATGTTTATTCGCGTAGTAACATATTTATCCATTGGAATATGTATTTTTTATGTGACAGGGGCCTTACTGAGATAATGCACAATTAACTGTTTACGAGATATGTTCAACGTTCTAGAGATGCTATCAATCCAGTTTATACATACACACGTAAATATACTACAGTGATTAACGTGGAAATGTGGAAATAAAATTGCAGAATTATCACCATTATGGCATCGACAAGTGCGCCGTCTTTTAGAAGCATGTGGACTGACGTCAAGCTGGCAACGTTTTCACTAATCTTGGCTGCACAAAGCTAGCAGTGGGAAATAAGATCGTATTCTCAACAAGTAAGTCCTCCATCTGTTGAATTATGGTGGAGTCCCTCGATTATTTCGAGAGTCACTTTTTCGAAGAATGTGTATAAATGGTTTGTCCTGAAGAAGGACATTGATGTTGGAGGTTTTTTTGGGTCTACTAGGTTCCATGGAATCATTGGATGCGTTGATGGAACACACATCCGTACAAAGCCGCCATGAAAAGATGTGAAACATTTATACTACAACAGCAAAAGATTTTAAAGTACAAATGCAATTGTGCAATGCAATAAGTTTCTCCAAACAAATATCTTCCTAAAGTGAAAATGTTGCTTTCAAAAACTTTTGTCAAAATTAAATTTTTGTGATGTGTTTAATTTGCTTTTCTTCTGATTTGTAGTCACAAAGGCGTAATTTTGTATGTCGATGTAAGACACCCTGGTGCCGACCTTGATGCATTTTTTTGGGTCTAAGGGTTGTGGACCAACTACTTAAAAGCAAAATGGTGAACGAAATACTTGGATCCTCGGTAAAATATAATTAAATTATGATTAATTTTATACCATTTACTTAGTTTTTTTAGAGATGTCGGTTACAAATTGGTACCATATCTACTGACATTCTATTACTTTCTGTAATACGAATGACGCTGAAGAAAAACAGTACAACAGAAACACTAGCCACGTAATATTGAATTGCGTTTCTTCGGAAAGCTAAATAATGGATTTCGATACATCACTGTGTCCAGAGCTTTGTGTTAGATGAAGAAGCAGCTGAGGAAGGAGAAGTGGGAGCTTTAGCTATAGAAAGAAATATCGCAATAAATTTATAGAAAAATACGCTGTGTATTGTAAGAAATTCAAGGAATTCATTTTATTAAATGTATGAAAAAATTTATAAAAAGGTTTTTTGCATTGTTAGATAATTCAATGGTATTAATTTTTATAACAATATTTTCCATAATAATATTACTTTTGCGTTACGCTTTGCTTGTAATTCAGCGGCATCAGCACTTCTTCCCGGTGCATCAGCTTGGGCTTCTGGATATTGCCACATTTTGTTCTAATTGTCGAAATTGAAGGCATATGATTAATCTTCGATGTGTTTTGTTTTTCTTTTTTGCCAACGAGCTGCTCATTATCATTATCTCTTTATGTTTGCAATAGGGAGGATCCTTGTATTTGTTCCCACTGTTGTGGGTGACAGCTGTTCATTTTGCTGCCGATAGACGTCGTTTTCCTGTTGTTGCCCAGTTGGCGTGGTAACCAGTACAGCCTTGTTTGTTATTGACGGTGCCATCAAAAACTGGAAATAGTAGTCCAGTGAATGAGTTCCAAATTTCATTACTTCGAACCCTAACACCCTGCCACTAGGTACTGCGGCCGGAGACACAAACAATGTCCGGTCTTCCTTCTGCTCCAACTCCGCTTGTTAAATCGATAGATGCTGCCACTGGTTTCTCGAAAACTTCTTATTGGTTCGAATCTTTCAGTCCGCCCACGTCTGAAAAGAGAATGACGATTTATTACATATTCAGACTTTCTATAAACAACAAAGGAAGTCGATGAAAAAAAGTTGATATTCGTTGGGTTCTCATGAAGAAAAGTTGATGTCCATTCGTTTTTCGTGAAATAAGTGTATGGTTTGGTTTTTCATGAAGACAAGTTGATATCCATTAGCTTCTCATGAAAAAATTTTATGTCCATCGATTTTTAAGAAGTACATCAGCTTTTCTGCGTGAAAAGACAATATACATCAAATTTTCTTCTTCATGAAAAGTGGATGAACATCAACTTTTTTCTAGAAAATCCAAGGGACATAAACTTTTCTTCATGAAAAAACAGTGGACATCACCTTTTCTTGATGAAAAGTCGATGAACGTCATATTTTTTGCATGGAAAGTCGATGGACATCAACTTTCCTTCTTGAAAAGCCAATGGATATTAATTTTTCTTCGTGAAAACTCGATGGAAATCATCGTTCTTCATGAAAACTAGATGGGCATCAATTTTTCTTCATAGAAAGCCAGTGTACATGAAAGGCCAATGGGCATCGCCTTTTCTTAATGAAAATTAGATGAGCATCACCTATTCTTCATGAAAAATAGATGGAAATTATCTTTTCTTCATGAAAAGTAGATGGACATTATATTTTTTTTATTAAAAGCCAATGCATATCAACTTTTCAATTAATTGCAGTCATCATTACAGCGCCTGTCAGCGGTTTGTATAAACGCAGTTGTCTAGTCAGCAACAGTAGGGACTGGTGATGCTTTTGGCATATTTTATGTCATACACTTCTGGCCAAAAATTTGTTGCCTCCCAATACCGGTGTTCCACCGGCAAACTCAGAATTCTCCTCCAAGTGTACCAACAGAGCCTGCAAATGCTCCATTGATGACTTCTTTAAGGTGTAAGAAGAAAATATTATAATATATATATAATAATCTATTATTGATGATTATATTATTTCATACTTACCATTTGGTATCCATTCTTTACATTTTCATTCTCGGAATTTTATTTTGTTTGCATTGTCTTCACTCGACAACAAAATGAAAACAAAACAGCCAGTAATTGATTGTGGTATTTGCGTTCGCAGAGCTGACGACTCGCTTGAGCTAGAGAAACGCTATTTTGTTTGAGAATGCTTACGGTATCATTCGAGTCGCGGTTCGCGTAGAAGTAGAGTTAGAAGAACAGAAATCTGTTTTTCGCTTAAATACGTTCGAGATAGGGAAACAAGGCAATAAATTATCCAAATTACTAATTTTGAATATATAATAACTTACCTTAGGACATCGTTTGCTGGTTTATGATGTAGCGAGGGATACACAGGTGTTTCAAAAGAACTGATGGATTGTGTACATGCAGTCTGTGAATGCGTATTAGAAACAGTGGAATTTTGTGCCGGACTTAACGAATTTGGACATATTAAAAGAGTTGATTGCCTGTCGTTCAATTGACCTTGGCTAATGGTTTTACTGAAACTGTCGGAACAGTTTCTTAGCTTCTCTTCAGAGTTGATATTATATTCAAAATCCACTTTTTCTTTGTCTTGGAAATTAATAGCAGCAGAAGATTCACGATTTATTACTGCATCATTTGGTGGCTTAGGCTTTGAATGTAGATTGCAGTTAGGTTCTCCTATTCCTGTATTATTCTGCGGGAATGGATCTGCGGTAATTATTTCTATGAATGAATTGAATTAATTTTAGAAAACTTCTTGGGATTCAAAATGAACAATTACTTACTGTTTGTTCCTGTGGCATTATTATTGTTGTTATTTTCTAAGTTGTTAATTTTGGAATTATTTACTTCTGTGTCCGATAACGTTGGCAAAGGCTTTATATTTAGGACCTGATTGCGTAATTTTTCTTCTCTTCTCCATTTGGCCCGTCGATTAGAGAACCACACTTGTATTCTAGCTTCAGCTAAGCCAATTTTTAATGCTAAGCGTTCGCGGGCAAATACATCGGGATAATGAGAACATTCAAATTCTATTATTGATGAGAAATGCTTTATTAAAATATTACTCTTGCGCTTCACAAATTTTTACTAGATATATATGAATAAGTTTCAGTGAAAAACCTTTTTCCAAACTTTCAATCTGTTCGGTGGAAAACGACGTTCTATTCCTCTGAAGTTTTCTTTTCAGATTTAGACGTAGCTGGTCTTGGTCCACGTTGCTTTCATCAGATGCCAGTGCACTAGAATCGTCATACTCTTTGATTCCGTCTGAACTTTTATGATCAGATTCTGCCGGACAGAAATAGAAATATTATTTGTACCTGTTGGAAATGACTTTCTTGAGAAGTTGTTTTACCATGTGGTTGTGTTTTTTTGCCAAAATGTACCCATTTTTCCTCACAAACATAATACTGCCACATATATGGTAATGGAGTAAATTTACTTATTAAGCTAAACTGAAATATTGTAAAAAAAGAATACTCAAAAAAACACAACAAGTTATCCTTTTAGTGGTTTCAAAACTACCGGTCTGGCAAGGCTGTCATTTAAGAATATAAATCGTTTAATAACCGAAGAACGCGTTAAGTATAGTTAAAACTTAATACGCAAGTGATTTCAAACATGGGCACTTTTCATGGATTACGGGGTGATTACTGCTGTCATAATCGATTTACTGTGCAAGAAAATTGGAAGATTATAGAATCATTTAAAGAGATTGGAAGCATTACAGGTGTGGTCAGGCTTGTGCATCATCGCAATGTACGCACTGAAGAAAACATAGCTTTTTCGAAAATGACGCTGGGGGAACTTTCACCGTTCAGAGCGCTATAGCTGTATGATACCGACTTCTTTGGCCTGCAATTGAAGATTATGAACTGGACGATATGTGGTTTCAACAAGAGTCACACAACGCAACCTATTTTGCCTTTATTGCATGAGAAGTTTGAAGAAAGCGTAATTTTAAGCTTTGGTGACGTCAATTGGCCACCAAGATCATGCGATTTGACGCGTAAGATATATTTTTTTTACTATGTCAAAGACCGTCTTTACCCGGATAATCCCCAAGCGTTGGAGCATTTGAAAACCAACATTTGCTAAGTTATCACCGAGATACCGATTGAAATGTGTGAAAAAGTGTCGACAACTACCTCAAAAGGATGGCATTTAAATGGCATTGTACGTAATGGAAAGATCCAAGAACTATAATGGAATGAAAGTTTCATTGAAATCAAAGATTTATGTGTGTTTTATTTAACTTTATTTTTGAAAGCGAAAAATGGATAACCGTTACTTTCACTTAACTTATTTTGTGTGAGTGATGCCAGAATTGGCGTGCTATGTTCTTATCAAAAAATTATTTGAAATAAAACGCAACAAACAAGAAATTTGAAATACCATAAACCCTTGGTTTGGGAAATTTAGTGGGACCACTCATTGTTGTTAAATCGGACAGTATGCCTGTGCAGAATCCAAGCGGGCGCGGCAATGCAGTGTATTTTATTCGCGGTGCTAAATGCCTGATACGTGTTCAATGATAACGTACATAGTGCAATGAATGAAAGATTTAGGGAGGTATTGTAGAGAGTGTTAATCGGTCGGTCTGTTCACATTTTAAACAACATTAAAATGCAATACTTGCAGCGTTTTTTAGTAACTTATTCCGCTTTTTCACACAAATGCAATCCCATGTACACTAACGGGGATTAGCATCCACGCTAAATTAAGCGAGCATAAATTGATAAAAAAAACCCAATGACAAAGTAACAACAAATAAAAGTATGGTCAAATAAATTTTTTATTGACAATGTTACAAAGTGTTGAAAATTTAACTTATTTTCTGCAATGTGATTATTTTGCAAGTGAAACATATGAGAAATGTATGTGTATGTAAAAGTGTTAACGGATGGACACAAACGTTGACAATGAGCATATAACTTCCCGAAGTTACAAACCGTCGTCATCAAGCCGCTAATAAATATTTGTTTGTAGATAAGTTTGAATTCCCCAAAGGCAAAAAAATGATTCCATTGATCTCAAATGTATGAGGTCGTAGCATGAAGTGCCAACACATTTCTGAAGGATACACATTCCTCATTCGGGCTGTATCTCTAAGTTTGAAGCACGAGTGTGCTTAAAGAAAAGCCTGAGCACAATTGAATATTCCCCCAGCACCTAGTAAAGCTTACGATTTCATATTCATGCACAATATATTTGGACATAAATATCACAAAAGAAAAGAAGCGATAAGTATTGGCAGTTAAAAAAAATTCGCCAAAAATTCACAATAAAAAAAATAAAAAAGTCGCTTCTACCAAGAACTATTTCCAGTCAGCATAAATCACAATTTGGACGAAAATATCTTTACTCCGTCTCTCCAATTTTACTAAAAACTATTGACAAATCCTTGGGTATAACAAGTCTGGTTAAGAAATCTAGTTAGCGTGTCTTAATTTTCATTGTCGTTTCTCAATAAAACAATTGATTTTATACTTATCAATTCTTTTGCATAAGAAGTATTCATTTCAACTTGTAGTTTGCAATACGTAGGAGACCAGAACGGCAATTTGTAGAAAATGTATTACAAAATTTTTTTTAAATAAATATATCTGTTATTTTTTGCAACTTTCATTGAAAATGAGTGGATGGAACTGATTAGTTAGAAAAGATGTATGAGCAGATAATGGAACCATGTTTTAAAATAAGAAGTAGAAATCTTTTTGTGTGAAGATACATAGGAAATCTATCTTCCCTTAAATTGTTTTCTATAAATTTTAACTGACAAATTGTTTACTTTAGGTTTCAAAATTTTATTTCTACAATAGTAAACTATTAGCTGCCGACATAAAATTAATATAATGTCAGGACAAATTTAAGCCCTAGACTCATAAAAGGCCACGACCACAATCGAAAGCGGTTGTATGACAGGAGTTCGTTGTTGACATCGTTGGGCACAATGCCTATACAAGAACTTATTGGTAAACAAAAAGATAAGGTCAATATTTAAAATATGAGGAGGCATTGGTGGCGCGTCAACTTTCTGGCAATAAGTTGGTAGTTTTTCGTTTTCTGCTGGCCCTCGGTCAGAATACCGTACCTTTTTGGTTGCTAAAGCCCATCTAATGCAATTTCGCAAAACACGTTCTTTAGAATCGGAAATTGCCTTTATTTCGGATCAGCTTGTAATGAAAGTTGCTTGTTTCTATGTATTTTTCAGCACTGACACCCTTCTGATAATTTTAGGTGTTTTCCCAGGCCTTTTTGCCATGTAGTGGACTTGTGATTCGTTCAACCTCTGAGCTTTATACGAAGCATATTATATTTTCGTTTGTTGAAGTACATGGGTAAATTGAGATGAGGTATTGCACATTCGTTGCTACTAATTACCATGTCAACAAAAAAATATATATACATATATATTCCAAAAACCAGAATATAATTCCTTTCCTAGTACTTTTTAAAATTAAAGAATGCGACATTTCAGACACATATTCGTTTGTTTACTTTTATAGAAAGTTAAGTTGTTTTGTGTTACCAACCTTCCTTTTGCTAAGCGTCGATACGCCGCCATAATTGACAATAATTAAGTGCAACGAATTGTCCTCAAAACTTAATTTTCTAAACTTACGACATGTACCAAATTTGGATACGCCCGATTGAAATATATTGAGGTCTAAAGCATTAAGTATTTTTTGGTCAAATGTGTTTCATGACTTCTTGAATCGATTGAGCGATGACAGTGGTTGACTAACTTGCAGGCACAATGGTGCCTTCAATACTAGTTAACCCATTTTCAAAAATTAAGTTTTTCCCTTGTAACTGCACATTCATAAACTACAGTAGCTCATTTTTTTATCCATTGTGTAGGTTTATTACGTGACAAAATTTGGTATCTTCCATAAAGCGCCATCTTCAACGAAGCACCATTCATATCATCAGATATGACGTTGGAATAGACATAGGCGACTGGAATAGACGTTCTTATCAATTACACGACGCAAACAGAACATAATTCCAAGCGTTTTGCTCCTTTGGGCTTCTCCTCCAATTAGTCACACCAAGTTTTGATTGTACTTCAAATGTCGGGTCCTTTTAAAGGAATTTTGGTCAACCTCTTCTGCACCATTCATCGAGTTCGTTGTCGAAAACTTTTCGTTCTGGAACATTTGGATCCGTGTTACCTACAGCTATCCTCGCAATCATCTACAACAATATGTTGAAGAGGTCGTACGTTGGGCTGTCGGTCTGTCTAAATCCTTGTTTGGTGCAAAAAGGTTCACTTAGATTAGTACCCATCATTACTGTAGACTTCGTGACAGTCAGCGTATAAGCTACTAATAAGGCCCAATTAGGTCAGCTAGGATAGGCAGAGCTTTTTTCACAACCATTTTTCAGCCCAAAAAGTAGGTGTGCCTCTTCTCCCTTCTCACTAGCGTTCCCTAACAGCATGCATTACAATTGACTGAAGTATTACCCTGTATGCAGCTTCCACTTGCTCAGACACTATGGGACATTTTTAATTATAACAGGGTATGCAGCTTATCGGCATCTAGCTTTCTTTTTGTGCGGTTACGTATATTTTTCGAGTTTGTCTTTTAGTTTCGTGCGTACCTTAGCTGCAACTAGGTGATTATTCGAGCCAATATTAGCACCAAAGATCACATGCATGCCCATAATAATAGAAACGTGCTACATGATCAATTTTAATGATAGAGCTTTGATCAGGCGATAGCCACATTGCCTCGTGTATATCTTTATGCAGGAATCTAGTTCCACTTACTACCATATTACGTGTCGCAGTGAACGAAAATAGTCTGAATCCGTTTTCGGACATTCTGCTGTATAGACTTAATATTTGGACTGTTGGACTAAGAACATCTTTCCTTCCCATTTTGGCATTAAAATCTCCCACAACAATTTTAATGTCGTGGCCAGGGCAGTGGTCATATGCTTCTTCTAAGCATTCATAGAATGTATGACTCCTCGTCTTTTTCTATCGCCGATCCTGTGTACACATCAGCGTGATGGAAAATATTCCGCCTTGATGCCAATGGTGCCTATACGATCACTTATGGACATAAACCGAGGAGCAAGAAGTCCAAGAGGGTTTAACGTGAGTCTTGCCGTGAAGGACTTACCCACGGTGTACAACACACTGGGCATATTACAATGCGATTGCCAACGCCCCTCTGGGATAGCCAGGTAAAACTTGGGCTATCTAGGAAAAGGGGCTGACAATTGTGCTATTAACACATATTGTCAGGCCTTTCTTCGCAGCCAGGAGATACCAAATTGATTATCTAGTATGGAACATAATCCCCATTGGCGGAGGTGAGGCCTATCTTACCACCTCTGCTACTCTATGGGTCTATAGCACCCGGTTGCAATGCAACTCTACATTCGAGCACAAAGTCTCTGCCAGCGATTCTGGTATCAACCACAACCCGCGTGATGCCCCCACTAGGGGTCCAACGCCAAATGATCAGGCGGCAACTCGATCCCGGGGCCTTCTGATCCCCACGCTATCGGCCAAACTCACCGGTTGAAGCTGCGTAGCAAAGCACATAGCAACGCTAGTACCAAGTCGTGATTTATACACCATACAAAGAGACTGGATATTTTTACATGCAGACTGGATATTTTCACATACCTGCAGGTGGGGAAACCCTACGTACATGGAACGGTCGATACTACATTGCAAGGATGCAGTATCCTCACCGGTGGGAGACGGGGAAAATTGCAAACCACTTCCGTTCAGCGACGGTGAACGGCAACTATGAAATATAGACATAGGAAAAATCCAAACCTGTCCGTACCCGCCGAGAGATCAAAAAGATACAGATGACAGGGCACGAACCCAAGGTCTGCCCCTGTGTGTATCCCTATCATTCCCGGTGCCAGACAAAGGCCCTGGTAAAACTCTGCAGCTAATCTACTCCCAGATCCAACCGCTTGCCGTCCAGTGACTGGTGCTCTTGCGAACGAACAAACAGCTGCTGCCTACCAAGCTGAGCAGATAAGCATGATCCGAAAAGTCTCGCAGCCACTCAACCCTCAGGTCAGACTGCCTTAAAAAGATCAGCAGACCCACTTCACACAACTACGCCGTAGTAGCCCTACGCCTAGCAAACGCTCTGGACGGCAAAACTTGCCGTCAGTCTTCGACTGGTGCACCACAATTGCACGACTCGCGATCGGACAGGATTCCCTTATGCAAAAAGGCATTGAGTGACCCGCGTCCCGTCAGCAAGAAACCAAGACAGAGGCTAAAACCAAAGTCACGGTTTCCCCCAACGAACCTAACATTTGGCAAAAATCTAAATGTAGTACGTTCGTTATGACTCTTTCCAATGTGTTTGCTATCTCGACAAGACACATTCGTATAGAGCTACTTAAGTTCAGCCGTATTCAAGCTCTCTACCCCTCAATGAGCCAGTCCGTTGCCGTCAGCGCACACTTTTTCCTGGCCTCGAATTCCTTTGCACGACGAATTGCAACAAGATTCAGCGGAGTAGCACAATATACTGGCATACCAGCAAATAACCTCACTCTCTGACAAGAGAGGATCTTAAGATAACCGAATGCAGACTCCGCCGATTCGTAGCACACAGGGACGCGAAAGTTGCCATGCGCCTGATATACGATACGAACAGCTCGTCTACTAAGCCCCCAGTCACTTGTAAGCAATCGTCTAAGCTGGCCAACAACGCTGTCCAATTTATCTCTCAGCCTATCCAAATGAGGCAAATACTTTATTCGCTCTCCCATGGCAACACCCATGCTTTTCACCCTATGAAGCACGTGAGCACAAATCCATCAGTCAAACGAACGAGTGGCCTTCGAGACGATCTACCCCGCAAGAGCAATATATTAGCCTTACCGAAAGAAACATCTACACCGACATTTTCTGACCATCGCGTAACTATCGTCATCATGGCCAGAACTCTTTGCTCCAACAGAGAACGAGAGCGACCCTCAATCATGATGAGTAGGTTATCAGCATATGCACAAACTTTGCACTGATCACTTAGCTGCCGCAATAATGGCTCCATCATAAGCTTCCATATAAATGGACCACAGATGGAACACTGCTGACAATCACAAAAAACGTCGAGCTCCACCGCACTATTTTTCCAACTACTCCAGCTGTTCTGCTACAGAAGTAAGTACGCCAAAGGCGCAACTCCTGGCACCCAATAACCTGAAACCTTTCCAACATCCCCACTTACAACAGGGTAATCGAAAACGCCCTTGAAGTCTACAAATACACCAAGAACTTAGTTGTCAGTGGATTCGCTCACGCATCTCTGAACGTGGAGCCAGGTATACTCAACACTACGGCCCTTTGTGAAACCGTATTGATAAGAACACATACCGTCAATGACTCTCTCACTAAGTCTCTGCACCATTATTCTTTCCAGTACTTTTCCAAGCACTGGAAACAGGCTAATACCCCTGTAAGATCGAAGATTGCTCCTGATGTTGTTGGGCGATTTTAGGAGAACAATAACCCTGGCTGATCTCCACTGACGCGGAAAATATCCAACAGGTACACAATGTCTGTGCAAAGCCTTCAGACCTTCCAGATGCCTTTACACAACTTTCCGGTTATTCCGTCCATACCAGGTGACTTGCGTGACCTGACAAGAGTCATACTTTCCACGATCTCCGCTCTTTCCAATTCTGGTGCACCGAGTGCCACCACCGAAGGACGAGGGGCCAGAGGATCAGACCTCGGAAAGAACTCACGTAACAAAGCTTCAACGCAGTCCGCGCAGGAAGTCAGGATGGTACTGCCATCCTTTATTCCTAAAACTTCTACGTTCTTTCCCTTTCCTCTACAGATGCGGTAGAGATGTCCCCATGCATCATCTCCGTGCCGAGTAGCGAACTCGTGCCACTCTGGCTCCTTAACGTCTATAAACATTTGCTTATATTCGTTAAGTCCGGCTCTATACGAAGACCTGAGGTGTTACAAGTCGGCGGTCTCTATTCGTCTACCTCTTTGGAAATGCTTCCTGAGGCGTAGAACTTCTCTCCTCCTCCGACTTAATTCCTGTGTCCACCACCTTATTCTCCTCCTAGTACGCCGCACGCTCCTAGGAAGGAGACTGCCGTTGACGCGATGAACAGTCTCAACAATCGTTGATACCTGCTCATCCACCGTCATCCGATTAAAAGCCTCTAACAGCAGATCGGCAGTCGCAGCTGCGATGCGTGACCGATATGCATACAGTTCATTTAATTCGTTCACCGTGTGAAGTCCCCTAGAGAACATCCACTCACCCAGCACTCCGAGATTGATTTTGATAGCCGGACGTAGCTCCAGTTACCTTGCTGAACCATATCGGGGACTATGCATTCGCGTCCAAACCGAAGATTACCACTTAAAACTGATAACGCTCTTTCCATCTACGTCGGATAGGGCTCAAGAGGCCCGCTAAACTTGCAAAAACTAGGAAAAGACGACCGAAATCGCCTTCAACAGAAACACAAATCCCCCATTCAGAGCTAAAAACTTCAGTGCAATCCGAGTTAATGTCATTGACAATAACTTCAGCGTTATTCCTTGCATCAAGAAATATGCGCATAAAAGCAGGTAACGCACACACCCCATTATAGGCTACGTGAGGCTTCTATACAAGAGCAATATTGCAGCCATTGTCCGCCATTGCAGCGACGCGTCTACCACAATTTAATTGTAGAAGGCGAGTATCCATCCTAATGTTTTGTTTTCGCCCTAGCTACCATGACGCAATACAGCGGACAGTTCTCAGTCACCATACGGTGATTCGATGGCTCCCACCGAAGAGCGCAGTTACGGCACAAGACTGGGTTGAAAAAGTCCCTGGCCATATGCCCATCCCAGCCACAGCGGAAATATACATCTTTGTCCGGCATTCCTTCATGAGGTGCTTAAACGAAAGATACTTGAAAAAGCTTCGCACCAAATCCATTGCACTTACGCGGAAAGAGTAACGCGACAGGGTGATCTTCGAGTCCATCCGCTAGACTATGATCCGCGGACCATATGTCTCAGGCACCGAGACCGTCAAATCCATTTCACCGAACTTCCCGTTCTTGGCGATTCTCGCGTGTTGCGCGTTGGTTGAGGTCCGTAAAATGACCCCACCGCCACGGAATCGCCTTGATTTCATTGACTCGCTCCTTCAAAGTAAGTCCGACCTCGCTCACCAGTCTACTCACCAATTCCTTGGCAGTCTGAACCTCACGGCCACGAACCACCAAGGACCAGGTTTCGACGGGATTGACAGCTGGTGGAGCGATTGATGGTCGCACAACCGGTGCCTTAGCTACGGAGGCAGTCGCCACCGGAGGCGCCATCTGGCCGGTACAGAACATCTATATAGCACTTTAGGCGCTCGTTCTCCGCAACGAGCTATATCACCAGATGCAGTGAAATCTAGCATCTGCTTCAGCAGTGCCAAGTCCACGTCTTAACGCTCGGTTAGCGTGGAAGACATCCGTCCTGGTATCCTACGGGCCCTCCCAATCGCCGTCAAGGCACCTACCGAATCAGCCTCGTAGCACTTCTTCCTTGCCTTCTTCTGACCCTTCCAGATTCGCGGGACCTTTGTAAGGGGTATATGCAATAACAAAATAACAACTGCACTATAATGAATTGCAATGCAAGTCAAAGCTAAGGCAACTTCGAAAACTTCACTAGTCACACTATCACTACTGCGAGAACTTCACTAATAACACTATCATTCACTGTTCGCTGGAAAATTACCAAGCTGTCGATGCGCGGACACGTCCGGTCAGTGCGAAAGCACTCAGCTGAATCGATATGTTTAGCAGTGATTATGTTTCTTGGCCCACATTTAAAAGTATGTTCCCAGTAAAGACAACTCAGGGAGAAGCTCGTGATATTCTCAAGACATGCCCCCTTACGAAGGTGGCATGAAGGAGAATACAGGGTTTGAAATGGCAAGGAAAATCCTGGTAGACAGGTGTAAGAATAAGCAAGAACTCATCGACGCCCAGTTTAAAATTCTTCTTAACATGTCTCACATTTCTAAAGAAACTGGTCCAAATATTATATGTTTATAGCGAACAATTAATTATTGTATCGCTAACTTTCCCTTCTTAACATAAATAACGATTATTTCGCCTTTATCGAGTATGTTCGAAAAGTCTCCCTATATGACGCTGACATTTTGGGAACAGTCCATTTCATCTACCCCTGACATTAAGATAGCAAGTCTTGGAAACAGTTGTTAATATCATGGTATCCACTGCCTTTCAGGAAGAAAAGAACAAATGCCATTATTTGACATTTGAAGAATTGTTATTGTTTGCTAGTAGAAGGTACGAGGTTAGTAAAAATGGAGCGCTACACCAATGAACAACGCATTCTCATTGTGAAATTATTTTACCAAAATGGTGAAAGTTTTGCGCCTACAGTTCGCAAATTGCGATCAATAATGTGAAAAATGTACGGTATACTCTGCCATTTCATCATGGAAACACTAGCAAACGAGCAACGATTGGAAATCGTTAAAATTTATTATCAAAATTCGTGCTCTGTGACAAATGTGCATCGTTTGATACGATTTGATGGTCGTCATAATCGACCTGTTGAATCAACAATTCGTGCTGTTATCTCCAAATTTCGTACCAAATTTACTTTGTTGGCCATAAGACCATCGACTCGCATGCGTAGAATGCGTACCCAAGAAAATATTGCAGCCGTAGCGACCAGTGTTAATGACGATCGTGAAATGTCAATTCGTCGCCATTCTCAGCGATTGGGCATGTGTTACTCAACAAAAGGAATTATTTTTGACCCAATTGGCTAAAAGTGAAGTTTGCAACATTACCATGAAAGAAACTCTGTGGAGCTGAGCTAACGGCATGAATGATCAATTCTCTTCTCGTGAATTAAAGGTCAATAACCTTAATTTGCACTTATGACTCCATGATTGTTCTTGCATGGCTACGGAAACCATCATGCCTCTGAAACACGTTTACACCCAATCAGGTGTCGTCTACAGTTGAAAAAGTAGGAGGAATTGGGTACACGTAGCTTACGAAGACAGCATATGATGGAATGGACCAACTTGGTTGAAATTACCTAACACTCGCTGGCCTGTTACCCCAATTGACAGAGAAACTGAAAAAAGAACTCAGACCTGTTAAGGCCCACGCTGCACAAATTACAGAAGCGGAATTACTGTACCATTTTTCAATCTTGTTCGGGTACTCTGTTACGTCTATCAATTTATTCACATATCACGTGCAGAAAATAGACATCATTTTTAGTATTATTCTTATAAAATCAATTGCTCCGAATTAAAATTGGTAAAAGAGTGTCTTATCAAAATGTGCCACAAAGTACACTTTCTACAGTACGCTATTTTTGTCCAAAGAGATGCATTAACGCGAAATAGTAGCCTTCTATTCCTTTGTTGACTCTGCTATGCTTTTTTATGAAAAAAGGTTTCCAAAAATATTGCCATATCCAGGAAATTTACTAACCTATATTTTCAGCCTCTTCACAAATTATCCTGTCATGGTGGGATCTCTCTAATGCTGCGCTTAATGCATTTTGAATTCTGGGTGCCCAGACTTAAGCATCTTATTAAAACAGCAAAATTTAACTGTAAACCTTGTGCTACATACGAACACAAAGACAGCAGATAATGGCTGTTCACCCCCCGAGGGAACAACACTTGCTCGCCATTTCACCAATATTGAATCACCACTCTTAGCCCTTCTGTACCTGATCTTTCTACGGCTTAGAGAGCTTAGAGTCTAAGCTATGGATATAGATGGAAAAAAATAAAAATCGCTGAGCAAAACGACCATTGCCAAATCCAGAACGACTCCAAAATGACTATAGGTACTGCCAGAACGGCCGTTTCAAGAGACGGTCGGCGGCCCAGCGTTTAAAGATCGCTCAGAAATTTCGATATTGTATCAACTGTCTGGCTCTATCCGATGCCATACCAAGATGCCGCAGCGAACGACGCTAGACGTGTTTCGCTATGCACTATACAATGCTCCTTGATGGTTTGATAAACCTGTGGAAGAAATGATGTATCTCATGGGATCCGCTCTACATTACGTCACGCCACCATCGTCATAAACATGACCTCTGCGCCTTAAACTTTATCGTACAGCATTTGCTGCATATAATAGATAAAATAAAATCCTTATTCTTTTACATATAAATTGCGTTATGCATTTACCATACTTTTTTAAAAAATTAATTATATTTCTTATTGAAAAGCAAATCATATATCGATTGTATTACTAATTTTGATATTACGCCTTATCTTAAAAGTATGTATTGCAATGTTGCAGTGGAGGCGAAATGTTTATGCCAGAATTGAATTTTTACGAATATCTTACTTTGTTTGAACAATTATCAGAAGTAGTCATAAATTTTATGACTCTGCTGTGTGGAAAAATTGTATTATACTCTCACCCATTTTTTATTCTAACGATTGTGTTCGAAATTGGTTACATTCCGTCACATCCAACCCAACTTTTGTTACTTAATTTAGTTCCTCTTTTGAATCCAAGCGACACAAAGCGTAACCCCTAGTTTGCCTTAAAACAACACTAAATCCCCGTCTTCATTTCTCTTAAAGAAATAATTGCTTAGTTCACTTTCCGCCAAAATATTATCAATGAATAATATTTCACAAAATAAATTTTTACAAAATACACCCAAACATCCATCATTATTTTACTTCAATTTGGGGTATACAAAACGTGGTGAACTTGTTATGTCCGAGATGTCCTAATATGGCACAGAATAAACGTTTGATTAAGCTTCAAATAAGAAAGTTTTCTGAGAAATGTAAGGTTATAAAACCAAAATCCGAAATTTCAGTCTGCATTTACATGTCATCTTGCCTTGGTGCAAGAATGTGAAGGATACTAAAAGGAGCGCGGTAAATCGCTCGGATCTAAAAAGAAAGTAGTCTAAAGCACAATAAAAGACTCAAATTTATAACTTTCTCAAGTTCTACTCTTAGAGATTATAGATGGACCATTTACTGATTTACTAAATTAGGCAATTAGTAAGTGAGAATACTACACAGGGCGTGGCGGGCAGAACTAAGTATTGTAAATGCCTGTCCCTTGGCAAAAAACATTGAATTTAGTTCATCTCAATGAAAGATGTGATTGTAGGACTATATGGGTTCAATTAGATAATTTATATGGGAGCCAACAAAAACTTCAGTAACTGTGGTCTGCGGATTAACCCATAATCTGCGGAAAGATTAAATGCGATAAATCGATCAATCTGCATGGGATATACAACACAAAAATTAGTCGTTGCTGTCTGTGTTTCTTTGTTCACCGAGCACTTGATGTGTACCAAATGCGAAAGTTTGTGAAGTTACACTCGCTGCACAAGTGTCACATAAGACGTAAGAGATAAAAAGTTTTTTTTTATGGAAAAACGTAAAATATTATGAATCTAGTGATTGATTTATATGGAAAACATTTAGGATTTTAATTGTAAATATGAAATCTACATATAGCTTAAATAGTGGTGTGGACAGAGGTCACCCAAGTGTGAACCTTTTTCTTAAATTTTCGGATATCTGCGTCAACATGGACCGGAATTGTTATCTCAGTAGAATAGCTTCCAAATTGGAAATTCTACAAGACAATTTTTATAAAAATCGTAAATGTCGTTTTCGAGAGTTGTTATACGGCCTTCCCGAAAGATACAAATGAACTTTGAGCGTATTATTAATAAGTTCAAGGATACAGGAACACACCAAAACATTTTTATTTATTCTAGGCTGCACGACGTAGAATATAGCAGTTTGGTTGAAGAAATGCTAATGGTTTGCTAACAAAGATGCAAGTTTATAATTGCGTCATTTTAGGAGCAATTATAAACTATAAACTTCCTGTATAGCATGCAAGTGGAATTGTAAACACCATTTAAATAATAAATAGAAGGAAGTTTTTTATTAACAAGGATATGTGATATGAGTCCTTTAATGGCGTTGTGCAGCAGAACGTTGAGCAATGATCTGACAGAAATTCAAACAAATCCTAACTTTCGGTCTCGAAAAATTTAGAATTAAAATTAGTCAGTTTTCCTTGTAAAAAGTTAGTTTTCGGGTCTTCATATGTGCCATCCCTGAAAGACATGAATAAGGTCTTTGAAAGTCATCA
>JAHXMU010000735.1:114463-149798 GCA_019455685.1 Philornis downsi | reverse complement strand
TTTCCCTTATAAAAAGTTAGTTTTCGGGTCTTCGTATGTGCCATCCCAGAAAGACATGAATAAGGTCTTTGAAAGTGATCATGTAGCACAAAACTAGGACAATGCCCTAAATTTGAGCTTTGTGAAATATAAAATTAAATTTAGTAAACTTCCCATATTACTTGGCCTTTTTAGGGCCCTCCCGGAAACATCAATGAGGTCCTTAAACGGCATCGTTTAATTTCGGTTTTGGGAAATTCAAAATTAAACTTAGTGAGTTTCCTACATAACACGTTCGGTTTCAGGCCCTCATACGTGCTTTCCTTGAAAGAAATGAATGATGTCCTTGAATAGCATTGTATATACCAATGTCCTGTCACTTAAACAAATCCCAAATTTCAATTTCGACAAAATTTTAAAATTATTCAGTTTCCCATATAAAATGGGAAATATTAAGTTCTCAAACAAATGACATAAAATCACCAATAAATTTGTTAAAGTTCAACGCAGCAGGATACAAATTATGCAGCTAAGTGCCACTCTTATTTACATTATCTTGCCACTACAGCTAGAAGCAATCAACTACATGTATCTCATGAATCTCTTTGGAGTTCAACAAGACATACAAAAATGCATCCAAAAATTCGCCATTATTTTAATATAGAAAACGTGGTCAACAGGTCATGCCCGAGATAACCTAACATGAAATATCAAAACACATTTCAGCGTTTCACTAAACTCCAACTTAAAAAAAGTTTCTACGAAATGTAAAGCGGTAAAACCAAAAATCAGTACAGAAATGCCAGTGTGCACTGCTATACATCTCCTCCCAATGTACGTCTATCTTGGCAAAGGAATGTGAAGAATACTAGAAGATATGCGGTAAATCGATCGGCTGTTGGCAAAAAATACTCTAAATTAAAACAGTAAAATACTCAAAACTATAGGTATAGCTGTCTGAAGTCCTGCGATTATGAATTATTGAGGAACTATTGATTTTTATTGAATTAGCTTATCAATATGTTTGGTATCCAGCTAAATGCTCATGTCAATCGGATATATAAGCCATTACGTAACACACACTGTTTCTTCCAAAATATTGAAGACAATTTTCATATCAATACCGACAAAGCAAGAGAAAGTAACATGGGCATAAAGACGACACAGGCATAAAGATAACATAAAACCATATCTTTGTTAGTTTATATGTAGTTCTTTTGATAAAATGTGATGAGGCGAAAATGGACTACTATAGCGGCATACGGGTGTAGGATATGGAAAATTTATGTAAGTTATGTAAGCGATTCACAGAATCAGATTAACATATTAAAAATCCAATATTTGCTTATTACACACACAGAGTAACTGTCAATTGGTACCGTTATTTAAAGATGTTGACCGACTTCTTTTCCCAAAACTGCGCCGAAGACATACCCCGTTTCAACAGCGTTTGGTTCCAGCAAAATGGAGCAACTGCACACATACTCAGGCCGGTTATGGCGGAGCTCCAACGAAAATTACCAAACAAATTAATATCCAGTAACAAATTTGGCGCAGTATTCTTGACTGTCTTCTCTGTAACTTATTTATGTTAGAAGCCGATGCCGTTCCCCACAACTGGATGCCGTATGTCCATATTGGCTTCAATATGGTTTTGTAGATGGTGATTTCATTTTCCAAACTGAGAGTAGACTGGGAGCCAATAAGCCAGTAGAGATGAGCCATTTTTAAATTCAATTGTATGATTTTCGAGTCAATGTGATTTTTCCAGGTGAGACGTCGGTCAAGGTGAATACCCAAATATTTGACATGGTTATGAACGGGTATGGTACTACCGTGAATAGTGAGGGCTGGGCAATTGTTCTGTCTAAGAGAGAATGTAACCTGTACACTCTTAGTGACATTTACTTTTATTTTCCACTTTTCGAGCCAAGATTCTAATGTGTGTATATGAGACTGCAGTTGTCTAAAAGCCATTAATGGGCAAGTGCTAGTGCTCATGAATGCAGTGTCATCAGCGAAAGTTGAGGTTCGAATTAGAGAATGAACAGGCGTGTCAGAGGTACAGATGGTATATAGTATAGGGCCTAGTATACTGCCCTGAGGAACTCCTGCTGAAACTTTTCTTTGAGTTGAAACAGAGTCTTTCGATTTTACTACAAAAGATCGATCCTTCAGATAGCTCTCCAGGAGCTTATGGGTATTTGCCGGTAGAAAAGAGACTATTTTGTGAATAAGGCCTTCATGCCACACTTTATCAAAGGCTTGGGAGATGTCTATAAAGAGAGCTGAGCAATATTTCCGATCTTCGAATGTTTTTCTGATCTGGGTTACTATACGGTGTACTTGTTCTGTCGTTCCATGACCCTTGCGAAACCCAAACTGGTGCGTGGGTACTATATGGTTTGCTTCAATATAGGGGTACAACATTTGGAGAAAGATCTTTTCAAACAGTTTAGATAAAATAGAGAGTAAACTTATGGGTCGATAGGATGTAATTTGTGACAGTTCCTTTCCAGGTTTTGGGATCATTATTATTTCAGACAGCTTCCATGATCGAGGAAAGTATCCAATTCGAAGTATAGCATTAAATATAAATAAAACTAGTTTGAGGATATTGTGGGGGAGTTCTGAGATCATTTTCGCTGTTATTTTATCGTGTCCAGGAGATTTATTCATTTTCAACGAGAGAACATTTTTCTTTAAGAGAGATAGACTTATTTTCATTGGATTTGTGACCATTGGGCTAATAACCGTTGGATTCACACGAGAGATTGTGTCGTTAGGAGTAAATACTTCTTCCAGATGATCAGCAAATTCTTTCACTTTTTCATCACTACTCCTTGCCCATCCTCCATCTTTCATCCGTATTGGAGACTCCTGTGTTATAGGACGCTGTAGTTGCCTTGTGGCCTTGTACAGGCTATAGTTAGTGTTTTGTGTGGCTCCTAGACGAGATAAGTAGCGGGCTTCGGAGATTTCTTTTTTTTTCATCCAGAGTTGACCACAGTTTTGACTTGCACTGGTCGAGACGAGCTTTGAGGTAGGGAGATCTGTGCTTTTGCCATCGTCTTCTCGCTTTCCTTTTCTCTTTGATTAGGGATTCAATATGACATGAGGAGTCATTTTTTGTTTTAGCATAGACCTTGTGCGGAGTTGCCAAGTTTGCGGCAGTTGTCATTGTGGTAGTGAGGACGTTGATGGCAGACTGAATTTCATCTGGTGTTTTGAGAGAAAAATTTTGCCACAGATGAGAGCTTATGTACATCTTGTATATCAACCAATTTGTATGCCTGTTTGGAAAATGGTAAGAGATTTCAGGGTTCAAGGGAATGTTAAATACTGTGAGAATTGTGGGGGAGTGGTCTGATGAGAGGTCGAGGGAAGGAGTAACGATGATGTGTTCTCTTGTTATGCTCTTCATAACTGCAAAATCTATGAGATCGGGGGTTTTATTGAGATCCGTGGGCCAGTATGTTGGTTCACCTCCAGACAAAACTTTTTGGCCTGAACTCGATATAGCATTCAGCAATTGCCTGCCCCTGGGGTTGACGAGTCTAGACCCCCAGAAGGTATGTTTAGCATTGTAGTCTCCGGCTGCTATAAACTTGTCACCAAGGTAGAGAAAAAGTGTGAAAACTGGTCTTCGCTTATAACACATTTGGGAGGGCAGTATATGGAAGAAACTATTATGTTTAATCCAGTTAGTGCAACTGAAGAGGCTTGTATGTGATCAGTTTTATATTCGCGTAGAGGGAAGTGCTTTACCTGATCATTAATTATTACAGCTGTTCCTCCACAAGCTCTGCCACAGGGATGTTTCGTATCGTAGGTTGAGTATCCATTTATTCGGAAGCAATTTTTTAACGAGAAATGAGTTTCAGAGACTAAGAGAATATCAATATCTCGGGACCTCAAGAAATACTCTACTTTATTCTTATGTTGGGTGAGTCCGTTGGCATTCCAGTAACAAATTCATATAGAGTCCATTTTCTGATTAATAAAACTTGAATGAGCATATTCTGGTTTCGTAACATTTCTTGCATAATCCCCTGCATATTTGTCATGAAATTATTCATAGTTTTTATGAGGGATTCGATTGAGGTTTCAATATTGTTTTTCTGCGGAGGAGCTTGAGGAGCCTGATTTTTCAATATGTCATTTGAGTCGTCGTTGCTGAATTGACATTTGAGACTGATGGAACTGGATTTGGGATACACCCAAAATCTGGCACTTGAAACTGAGGAGTTTCCTGCCTTCTATGATAGAGCTTCCTCCTTAGTTCTATGTACACGGGGCAACCTCTATAATTAGCTGTATGGTTTCCTCCACAGTTTCCACATTTCTTCAGACTGGGATCTGTTTTTGGTAACTTGAATTCTGAAGTTTTATGAATACTTCCGCATATCACACATACTGACGGTAATTTGCAGTAAGCTTTAGTATGCCCAAACTCCTGACAGTTTAAGCATTGAGGAGGGTCGTTGCGCGCTAGCGGTTCCTCAACTGATACTCTGCGATGAAGCAGATATCTGAGATTGTAAATTGGGTGGGGTTAATTTTTTCCTTTCATGTGGGCATAGTCAAACGCTATTTCCACCTTAAACATGGGCTGAGGAGCCTTGAACTTGTTGAGTATATTGTGAATGGATTTCACTTTGTAACCCTCATTTTCAACAGCCTCCTTTATTTCCTGTATGGGAACGTTGCTTTCAATGCCCTTGATTACAACTATTAGTCCCTTAGAGCTTTTGAGTTGGTAAGTGTAGTAATTTTTACGTTCCTGGCCAAAAAATTTGGAAACTTCACGATATTTTTCTTCTGTATATGTTTGAATTTTTGTCTCCAGCACCTTCCCCTTGCGCAGGGACACTACATGGGAACCGTCTTTACCAACTAAATGAGATAATCTGTTCACCAGATTGTTAGAGATAGCTTCCCTTAGGAATATTGGGGGAGGTGTTTGTGCTTTCTTCGTTTGTGGTTGCAAATTTTCTTCTTCTGTGGCCAAAATTGCGTAGTAGTTTTGACCTCTTGGGTCAACCTGTGAGGGAGGGATGCTTCTGGAATACTTCGAGTTTGGAAGTTTTTGGCTAGACTTTGGGCTCAATTTTCTTTTCAGAATGGGAAAGTAAACGTCTATCCCGTCTAACCTCATTTTGTGGTTTTTGTTTCGGTATAGCGCCCTTCGAGGTCGATGTTGCCGGTTGAGTAGCATTTGCGAGAGTTGCCACTATATCACCGTTTGCACGAATGTTAGGTGAAATATCGGGTATACTTTTAGGCGAATTTTAACTTGAGGCGAACTGATTGTTTGTGGAGCATGGGAATGCGAAGTACTTACGGGCATACTTTTAGGCGGCAACATATTTTGTCCACTTGCCAAACTGTCATCATTGTTTGGAGAGATGTGAGCTGAGGGGGAATTCATATTGACACCAGTTTTCGCGGTTAAAGTAGTCCATTAAAGCAAGAATTGGGGCGATTACAACTTATGCATATGCGAGAATGAGGGGGGTTATTTACGATCCATTGTCTTCAAAACCAATCAGTTATATAAAATAAAATTGAATTTTCTATACAGTAAAAAATAAATAAATTATAGCACAATTGGTGCGCTACTCAGTACGAGGTGTGTTAAAAAAAGAAGGTGAATTTTCAAATTTCACGGGCTACGTACATTCGACTTTCGCTTATTATTTTTTTATGTTGGTACACTCGTCTGGAAGATATGTTGACGGATTTATCCATATAGCATGTTTAGTTTGTTTGTGAGAGGCATAATTAAGACAAGTGTTTTGCGTGCTCGGCAATTTTCTGCTATCGAAAAAAATGGATCAAAGAAGTTGCATTAAGTTTTGTTTAAAAATTGGTAAGCAGTGCTCAAAAACACTTGAAATGTTGACAGTGGCATATGATGGGACCTTCGCATAAGGTCGAGATTATTTGGCCAAAAGCAACACCGTTATCATGCCTCAGTCACCGTATTCACCAGATTTGTCCCCCTGCAACTTTTTCCTGTTCCCAAGATTGAAGAGACCCATGACAAGACGGCGTTTTGCGATGATTGAGGAGATGAAAACTGAAATCGGTAACTGATTTATGGCATGTGGCTGTTCATCACCAGATGCGATATTTTTGCTTGTTTACGTATCCGTTCATCAAGAAATGAGCCTCATCGCTGAACACAATTTTTCGATAAAACAGCGGATATCCATTGAGCTTTTTTAAGGCCCATTCACCAAAAATTAGACATTGTGGTAGGTTATTCGGCTTCAATTCTTGCGTGAGTTGAATTTTATAGGCTTCCAAACCCAAATCGACGTGTAAAATGTTCCTTGTGTTTGAGTAACACATGCCTAATCGCTGTGAACGGCTACGAATTGGCATTTCACGATCCTTATTAACACTGGTCGCTACGGCTGCAATTTTTTCTTCGGTACGCATTAATTAGGTCTCCTGCGGTTTTATATTCTACTTTGCCACTTAGGAAATTAGGCAGATTAAATGTTTCTAACAACATCCATGCAAATACATGAGGAAGGATTGTGAACTATAGAAAATAAAATGGAAAATGATTAATAGATCTCACTGATACGAGGTTCCTTAAAAAATGTCATTGAGCTGAAATCTCCGTGTATCAAACTCAGACCTTACTTCCTTGGATTGCCCTACCTAACAAACTAGTTTTTAACAACGAACGTCCAACATTTACTACTGAAGCAAAAATGCTAAATAATGTGCCAACTTTGAATAAATAATAATTATTCATTGATAAGAAATACAGCATTTCATGACACCACACGAGCAAGCGTTTCCAACAGTAAGGCTATTGTGAAGTTAAAAAACATTACGCTAGATGTAACTTATCAATATATTAACTGTCAAAATCCTTTACAGTATTTTTATACGTTCACCATACATATCATTTGTTACGAAAAAAATATAACACCCAAAATGTAGCGTCTAAGTTATCTAGCATCTTTTCACCAAATATATTTCATGAGTTTTCAAGTCGATTGAGCGTAGAGTGCCTGCTTTTCTGGCTAGTTGGCAGGTAGACACGATAATTGCCGTTAAATTTTATGAAGCTTTTCAAAAATTGGCACAACCTAATATTTTGCTGGATCATAGCCCTTACAAATTTACCAATTTTCCGAAATTCAAATTTTTTCCTTGTAACTCTTATTTCATTGACTGTAGCTACCTGAAATTTTATTGACTGTATTGAGCTGCAATTATTGGAAATATCTGAGAAAATGGATCAAATAGCCAGGCCCTTTCTGGTGCCTCCCATACGAATGACACATCTTAACTCATATCATCCTAAACCAGTATTTTCCATCCGGTTGCATTAAACCCAGTCGTTTTTGGTAAGTATTTGCCTAAGAAGTATTTGAGAATGAGGTTGAACCACATTGTCACGCCCCCTCTGGCATCACCTATACAAATTAACCGATTTATCGAATTACAATATGTTCAATGCTCCCAGTACTGTTTTTGTCATATCATATCATATCATATCATATCATATCATATTGCTTTTAAAAAATAGACTATGTAATCACGCCTTACTTGGTATCACACATACAAATGATCGATTTATACGATGAATTCTTGGCTTCATATCCTTTATATAGTTCTACTCAATTCAGTAAAATACAAAAGGATGGTGGGTAAAGGTCTATGTAAGCCAGTTCAACTTTCTGATATTATTTTACTACTTAAAAGCAAATAGTTGAGCGTTTGTGACAGTAGAATCTCAGAAAAAAGTGAGCACGTTGATACACCTTTTGTAATGATTCCCATACAAATTTGTTGATTTGTCAAAACTTAAACATTCCTCGTTAGGAGTAAGTGACCTTAATTTTCACCTCATTGGCCTATAACTCCCTTTAGAACTTGTTAATAATCTACCAAGTAACGACCCTTCTCGTACCTGCCATGAAAATTGCTGATTTAATTCGCATGTTCTTAGATTTATATCGTTCAAACACTTGATTTGCTTGAATATACATCTGAACTAAGTTATCAGAATGAAAATGGAGGACATTACCAAACCCCTTCTTGGATTTCCATAAAAATTGACATATTTATCAAAATTTAAGATTTAGACTGCAGCTCTTCAAATTTCTGGCATTTGTATTGAAGTAAAATTGTAAAAAAATTACCGGTTAGTCATTGTCTCACTACTAACTCCCATTCAGATTATACAGGGTGGGCCATAAGGGTGTTGGCGGTTTAAATATTCAATTAAAAAAAAAAAAACTACGAAACATAAAAAAAATATATTTGTATTTTTAAAAAGTAGAAGCATGGGAATTTTTAAGACTTAAAAATAATGTTGTCCAAATGGCTACCCTCGGCTGCTTGACACTTTTGGAACCGAAGTCGCAAATATTGGAAAACTCGTTAAAAAGTTGTTCTCGGTATTTTGTTACTTTCCTGAATAATGTTCCTCTTCAACTGCTCTAAATTGGTCGGATTATTCTCGTAGACTACCGATTTGAGGTAGCCCCATAGAAAATAATCGCATGGAAAGAGATCGGGGCTACGTGGGGGCCATTCAATATCCCCCCTTTTCGAAATGAGTTTTCCAGGAAAACTTGACAAAGTTAAGTCGGTTATTGGCATCATCGGGTTTTAATTCTTGGACTATCTGAATCTTATAAGCCTTCAAATGCAAATCACGTTTCAAAATTCGTCGTAAAGTTGTTCGTTTGGCATCCAAAGACTGACTTCTCTTACGTGTTGACTGTTGCGGATTTCGCTGAACTGAAACACGAACACGCTGCACAATGTCGGCTGATCTTGCAGAAACTGGGCGACCACGAACCGCAATTGGTACTATTGAGCCGGTTGTTTCGAACATTCTGATCCAATTTCGTATCACATTGGCGCTTGGAACTTCACTTAAATCGTGTAAACCGTGTTCATGCCGATACAAACGTCGTGCAGTAATCACTGATTTATTGTTTTCGTAATACGCTCGGACACAAAATGCACGCTGCACTCCCGTGTACGGCTCCATGGCGACTAAATTTCCAGAAAGCGGCGCAGCGAACAACATATCCCCCCGACACCCCGCGCCGCGCGTTACCGAGAAATTGAATATTTAAACCGCCAACACCCTTATGGCCCGCCCTGTACAAATCAATCCATATGTGCTTAAATTCATATATTTCACTCGACTGCACTAAATTCTGCATATGCACTTAAGTATTCGCTGAACTTAATTCTGTGGATGCAAATGGAATGAGTTGCCACGTCCTGTTGAGTACCATCCCTATCAATTGACAAATTTAAAAAGATCAGTGTCCCTGTACAATTTTCAAACAAGACTTCAGAAAGCTATAACGCCTTAATGTGTTTTATTTCGGCTAATTTTTAATAGAAAATCTTGCGTTTTAGCACATTCCCTCTATAGCATTTCCTGTTTTTTCACCAACGTAAATTGACATTTAGGTGAGGACATATGTATATCAGTCAATCTGACTAAAATTTCAGTACTGGTTTTGTTTTAAACTTTCACATTATTAAATATCGTATATACAATATATACAATACATTGTATATACTCGTATTTATACAATGGCAGAAATTTAATTAAAATTTGCGCATGAAAGCTTCCACATTCAATGAGCTTACTCGTAAACATATATTATTTTTAGTCTCGCTCAACTGGAAATAAAGTTGAACGATAATTCCGAATGCCAGTTTGAGAAACATTTACTAGACTTGCCGATCACTCGACTACTCAAAGTATTTGTCAGATATATCGAGGTAACCGCCGCTCAAAGACAGATTGGTGATTGTACTGAGAGTTATATCCGCGATTACGCGAATGATAGTTGCAGTGTTAACCACTCCGCCAGGGAATGCCACCCCAATTTAATTATTTTTAGTAAATAAGATTCGATGAGGTCAAAAATGAAGCTTGTCGAAAAAACGCATATCGGTCCATGTTTTGATATACATATTATATATAAGAATGTGAATGCTACGGATTCGATGGTGTAGCATATTTTATTGTTATAATATAATTTTAGTTATAATTTGAACTTTGCTTCTTTCATATTTGAAGTTCAAATTTTGTAAAATTTATACAAAGATACCATATAGACCCCATAACTTTGAACTATTTCCAGTTTTCAAACATACATTGTTTACCTTTCTTCAAAGCTATATTTTCCAAGTTAATAGCATTTTGTTGAGCAGACACTCCATTTAGACTCATTGTGTCAGGAATAGCATAGGCAACCATCTGTTCCTTGTTTTGTAGCTGAGTTTGATACCAGGAAGGTGTATAGCGCTTGGAATGCCACATTTGGTGACCAGAATGTGACGATGCGACAAAATGGCCATGTTCATTACCGCTTACTAGTTTATATTTAGAATAAACAGAAAGGTCCGAGCCAGGTGTTACATGTGATTTAAATGAATTGACTGAAGAATAAATATTATCAGTTGGTCTTTCCAGACTATTGCCTGGATCTGTTATTCTCACAATTTCGGGTTCAGTGTGTGTTGGAGTTGTCGCAGTAACAAGAGCAGTAGAGCAACATATTTCCGACGATAATGATGTTTTCTCCGTGTTGCTGTGATGGTAAGTCTGTTCTTTTTGAGCTGCGATATTTCGTAAAACACGATTTATGGACGAAACCTGTGAAGTTGTTTATATAAAGATATTAATTATGTTGGTTACGATTCCGTTTAAAACGTGTAATATCAGAAATACATCTTAATTGCTCCTAAGCCCCGTTTGGTTTAATTAAGGTTATGTCAAGTCAGTATTAGATAATGATAATTCTGCGTTATAATTCATGGTTGAGGTTAACTGTGAAATGTAAATATTCTTTCCTTCTCTCCCTTTTGAAACAGCAATTAAACGATAGGCGGGAGAACGCAAGTTTGCCCACAAGCCAAGACTCGACCGGGTCGATACTTATATACTCTTCACAATAGATTGCAGTCTGTAATGTCATGGACGATTTACCGTTTCGTTGCAAAATAAGTGGGCGTGGCAAAAATGTTCTCATTTCATTCCTAATTTAAAATATTGGTTGGTATTTCCAATGAAAAAACGCACCGAATCCATTTAGTCGCTTCAAAACCGCAGGTCTGGCAAGGCCTGTCATCTGAAGTGTTATTTACTTACTGAAAGGTTTACCATTTACGAATATGGATCGTTTAACAACCGAGGAACGAATAAAAATAGCTAAAACTTACTACAGACGTGGTGATTTAAACGGCTTTCAATTGAATAAAATTTTCTTTAGCGATGAAGCTCATTTAAATGACATGGTATTATATACATAAGGTCCAAGCTTTATAATGAAATAAAAGTTATATCGAAATCATATAACTTTACTTAAAAACGAAAAATGGATAACCGTATATTAGAAGATGGAGACGTAAATGTTGGGTATATGGCTACCGAAGAACTACCGGCATATATGACAAGCAAGTATTTAACCGCAGCGAACCAATCAGTAGCCTGCGTACTTCGATGGGAGGTGTTGTGGGAATTAAATACTTCAACTACACCAATTTGGTTTGAAATATATTACATTAGTTTTAATTGATGTTTTTATGGAATTGTTTAAATCTCATGTTGCATGATTTTATTATACTTAAAATACAATAAAAGAGCTCTTAAGGCCCCGAGTGTTCACATGGGTTTATCTACATGTATCTATTGCTCTATGTGGCTGTAGCTCCCCATACAATAAAGAACCGTGCGTGTGAAGTTAAGATCATATGTGGCCCTAATTAAGATAAGGCATGTGCTTGTAGCGTCTTACTGTATGTCACAGTCAACAAGAAATAGAATATTAGATAAGGGCGGTCGAAGTGATGATACTGGTTGGGCTGAGAAGTGTAGTTTACGATAAAATGCGCCCTTTCTCTTTCCACATTTAGGTTAAATTAGGTAAGTCAAATCCCAATGCGTAGTTCCTACGGAATATGTTAACAAAACTCAGTATTCTGCAGCAATCAGGAAATTTAGACTTATAATCATATTATTATATATATTTTAGTCTTTCGAATAAAGAGCTTTCCACCTTCAGTGGTAAGAAACTTGGAAAATACCGAACAAAACATCTTCTAAGACCTACAGAGGAGGGCAAAAGTTAAGTTATGAGACCTAAACAGTAAAAAAAGGTCAAGACCAAAAAGTAGATTACTAATTACATCAAAATTCTGGAAGTCTAGAACGATTTAGCTGATAAGTTAGTCAACATGCGAACTTAGCTACACAGCAGGAATGTACGCCTAGATGCTCTCGTAGAGGCGTCGTTTCTCTTTACTAACAATCACGAAGTTCTCTTGCATTGGGGGAACACGACCGATGACTACTTCCGCAATAACTTTTTTTTTTGCTAAAACCAAACTCATCTTTAAAAGGCTCCTTCTTTAGAAAGGTAGGTAAAATAAAAAAGAAAATATTTAATAGAGAAATATAATAACCAAGTGGAAGGTTAACAATGACAGCTTGGGTATCTTGCCTGAGGAGATCAGTGCAAGGAAAACAGAAATTAACAAAAAGACTGAATTCCGGACCAATATAAAATTTGAAGAATTTACAATTTCGGGAGTCATTCTATGATATATTTAAGCTGTTACACGATTCACCACATTTCTCGGATGAGAAGACGTATTGACTGAAATCGGTCGTCAAGAGTAAAGTGGCATAGTTAATACAACATCTGAAATTATCAGGTGTGAATTATGAGGCTGCTTTCGAGATTTAGAAGGAGAGCTTCGAGAACAAAATAATGACAGTCACGAGCCTGTGGAAATATATTCTAAATTAAACGTGTGGGTAGACTCCTCTTTCCGCGCAATGAAAATGTCAGACAACCGTTTCTAAAAGTTAACATATACATCCACACATTCGTTAACAAAATCTTTTACATAGTCATTATTATTATGACACAGTAGGTAACAAATTCCTGTTTATATTTAGATATGCGGTGTTTGGTACGCCTGTGGAAATGTGTGATAAGAAAACCACTCTCACGTTGAAATAGATTTACATTATATTTCTTTCTATCCTTTTCCCTCTTTAGTATAAGTTAGTTAAGATTTCTTTCAGTACCTAACAAATACTCGAAGACGGAAAATTGTATACCATATCCTTAACATAGTGGTCCTTCGGACCGAATAAACAAGTCATCCCCCATCCAAGATAGGTGACTTGTAACAAACTAGAAATTTGCAAAAAGTTAATAAACAAGGAGTCACAAGAGCTGCAAACAGACAAAATGGTCCAATGTCCCGAAAAATATATTTGGCCAAAATAAGTGAAATATTCTGATTAACAATAGAATAAGAAAAATTCAAACAGAAGCGGCTTTAGCATTACTTACATAGCAATCTAAACTACAAGCAAAGATTCTCAGTCTAATATAAAAGGAGAAGAATATGAATGAGTTGCAAGAGACATGGAGAACATTTGAAGAAAACCACTCAAAGTTATTGAGACTTGGCTCCAATTATGACCACCACTACTTTAAAGATAAAGTTTATCAGACCCTATTGGAGCCAAAACAACTATGTCCTGTAGAACATGAAGTGGAAACAGAGAGTGAAGAAGAAGCTGCTGCAGCAACAACAAAGCATCGAGCTCATACAGGACCCCCAGAAGATCACCGAGCCCAATCGATGAGGATTTTGAAGGACTAGAACAAAAGACAGTGGAAATGGATGAATTACTGTTCGAATTGGAATTTAGCGATGAAGGATGTGTCGAAGTTTCATAAATGGTTAAAGAAAAAAAAAAAATTTCAGGCAACAAACGGCTTAAACACAAAGCGTTAGATGTTTCATCAAAAATTGAGAAAGGAATGAAGAACCACTACAGGAAGAAAGATACTTGCTCAGGAAGTACGGCTGCCAAAATTTTATGGCATTGACAAAGACTGGCTATCATTCTGCTCAGAATTTAAGAACTTAATTCATGATTGGAAGGACTTATCTGAAGCTGCCAAATTTAAAACATTGAAGGTTTCATTGCATGAGGAAGCAAAGTTCATGGTGCAACATATGCCACTGGGGTCAGAAAGGTATAACATGGAAACATGGAATATGGTTGTAGAAAGATGAAAATACGCGAAAGTCATTTTCAAACGCATTTGACAGGATTCTAGAACTGCAGATAATTGATGGTGAAATAATTTCAATTCATGCTGAAACAAAGAAGAAGCTCGCAAACAAGGGGGAACTTTATTACAGGTGTCTCCAACACAATATGAAAATTAAATATACCAAAAATGTTCGCTGCAATAAATGCAATTGGAGAATTCATCATATGTTGCTGACCCACATATACAACAAAACAAGTGAGAGAGTGGCTACCAACATGATCAGTGAGATGAATAAAAGTACAATTTTCGCGAAAACAAAAGTAAGAATAAGAACAGCAGATGGTCACTTTGAATTACTACGCATTGATGGACAGCGAGTCACGGTCAACAATTGTTTCAGAAGAGACAGCGGAAATTAGTGTAACATTATGATTGAAATACATCTGAGATTCACCAGCACCTTTTCAGTTGGAGTACAAGCGATTGTACCCTCAAAATCGAATAAAACCCTGCCAAATGAATCATTTGTGATGAATCAACACGATTGGAAAAACTATGTATTAGTTGATCTTCACTGCAACAAAATCCGAAGAGCTGGGAGCTGACGTTTATCAATCATGGAGCAACAAAACTTAAACAATGGTGAATTGGATCAAGAAACTAAACTGTATCGGGTAATATCCAGAAATCCGTTGGCACAAAAGTTGTATTTGCTACAACCACAATAGACTTAGAAGACCTAGACCGTTTTTGGGAGATGGAAGTTGATGTAAATACACAACAACAAACTGAGACACAATTATGTGAAGAGAGCTTTACCAATGCACCAAAAATTGATACCATTAAAAATAATAAAACTTTGCGTGGAACAAAAGTTCGCCAAAACTACCACAATAGGAGCAGAATATTCGTAATTTGAGGAAGAATATTTAAGACGTGGACATATTATATCTGCAGGATATGTCAACAAAGATTTGTGCCACATGCCACATCGAGCATTTTTAAGGAAGAGAGCAGCAAACCGGGGTTAAGGCAACAACTTTTCCAAATTCCGATACAGAGTATCTTCACGCTGGCGGCTCAGTACACTGCACGGGTGGACGTGTTACTCTCATTGCTCCGCAAATTTTCGAAGGGAAGACAACGAACAATTTGAGCCTTATCGTGTAATGGAAGTATATGTCGTCCTTCCTTTAATAACCCAACCAGAGTCAACTACAATCAACTATGACGAAGACAAAGAAATGGCAAAGAAGGAATATGTTATCCGACTGCAAAATAATAGAATTCACCTTTGAGGATTGACGGTGCATAACATGAGCGGTCATTTGCTCCTACTCTTAGTTACCATTATCATTCTTGTTTGTATTTAGATACGCGATGTTTGGTCCGCATGTGTGAAAATGTGTGATAAGAAAACCACTCTTTTCATTATATGCTGTTTTGAAAGAAAATACGAAATTGCGAGACATTCAATTCATTATTTCTGGAACTAAATCACAGCGCTTTGAAAACATTTCGGTTTCCAGTGACATTTGCATTAGTGCTTTTCCACATATTCCAAATGAAAATTTAAATAATGTTTTCGACCATATTTACAACACTTTCAATATTACTTCGCCAGTGTCCAAAACAATACATCCCACAAAAAATGTACATAATAATGAATGAATGAAACTTAATATTAAAATCTGTTAATATTAATATGTCTGCTGTTTAAGAGAAACAATAAAATACAGCTGTTGTTAAACCACATTGGTTTCGATTTAAACAGGCCATTATAAGCAAATTAAAGCCTCTTACAGACAATTTCAAATTGCTTCGATTGGCAAAAACCCTGCAAAGTAAAAAAAGTTCTTAATGCGTGCTCTCTTCGCGATATTAGCTAACGATGGTGATCTCAAGGATTGCTTTCGTGGTTCCAGTGGAATTCTTACTAATTATTATGATCAAACGACTGGCACCAATATAATTCAACATGTACATGACAAACAATTTTGTTCTTCACTTTTCGGCCCGTTTTTTAAATACATGCAACACAATATTACGTGTGAAAATAAAATTACAAACTTCATAAAATCACATCAACTGAAATAATCAATCATATGTTATACAATATGACTATACAAACTATGATGTTGCTTTATATATACTTAATGAATTTGCCTGATTGTTGATAATTGTTATTGTGTTCCAAGGGAAGCCTGAAAGACGTAATCAACATTCTATGCAGAGGCGAGATGGTCTCAATGCACAAAGTTTACCTAAGAAGATAGAAGGGTTCAGATATATGTATTACAAATCGTACTCCGAACAAAGTGCTATGTAAATTCGACAGAAATAGTGAGATTTATTACATATTCGTTAAAATTGGGGACCATAACAGGAAAATAGTATTGAGAACTGTTTACAGATCGAACAGATACGCTAATAGAAGTTGTCTGAAACCATGCAGTACACAATATAGACGTCGTAGTTGCTGCTGATTTAACTGAGTGATGCATTTGCATCTGTTGGCCTACACAATATTACCAGTATTACTGCCACAAATAGCACATTGCTGGATCTTTCCTTTGATGTTAAAGTATAGATGTATGATCAACTATCAACATCATGCTTTTCAAAACATGTTTTCATACTTGAGCCATACGATTTTTTATCTGAAAGATAAAATAAGAAAAGAGGATCGTTATTATTATGATTTCCACAAAATTGACATATAGTATCGATATATACTATATATAGTATAGATTTCGTCAACCGTCCAACTCAACAATTCAGTTGCAATGTGAATTACGCCTTCCACATGGTCTCGCTCTAACGTAAAGTCACGAACGGGAGGACAAATCCCTGCAGGTTTAATTCAGGTATAGAGAGGAGACATACGTAACCATTATGGAAAACGTTAGTGAACTTGGTGAATTTGCTGCCATCTGATGCCAACACTGCGTCGCAAGATCGTAGCGTGCGTATTTTTTTTTTCGCAATCTTTACCTCATCAAAGCCATCAGTATATAGGGTTATCTATTTAGTGGTTTCAAAACCGCCGACTTGGCAAGGCTGTAAGCTGTTAACTACGTGTCATATGAAGTGTTATTTATTTAGTGAAAGGTTTGTCATTTACGAACCTGGATCTTTGAACAACCGAAGAATGCGTAAAAATAATTAAAACTTACTACAAAAGTGACGATTCAAATGTGGGTTTCAATCGAACCAAATTTTCTTCAGCTACAAAGCTCATTTTTCAGTCGGTGGTTACGTCATATATGGGGCTCGGAGAAACCAGAGATGATTGTGGAAAAAACATTGCATGACTGCTTAGGGCTCATTATAGCTTGGAGGTGTCATTGGGACATGTTTTTTCAAAAAATACGCTGGAGGAACCTCAAAACGATCCACTGCTGCAACCAATACAGAGGCGGTCATTTAAATTGCATTGTATTTCGTATTTAATGGAAAAGCACAAGCATTATAACGAAATAAAAGTTTTGTAGAAATCGTAGCTTTATATTTTTTGTTTAACTTGGAAACAAAAAATAGATAAACCTTTTGTATAATAACCGTGAAACAACTAGCACAACTTTTGAGATTATTTCTGCTTATGGATTCGAAATAATCTAACACAATATGTACTCGCATTTATCGAATCATTTAATACGATAATTACCACTATTCGTTTTCGGGCAATTTGGAAGCATACTAAACCTAAGTAATGTCAAACAAGTTTTGAATAAAGTTGTATGAATTTTCCACTTATTATAAACGGTTGCCTTTTTATTTCCTCTTAATTATTATATTGCAAAATATTAGAACTTTGTCTCCTCTAGCAACTAAAAGAGAGTTACATTCATTGTTACTAACCATCATACCCGTTATTCACCCCCCGATATACTTGACTAACAGCCCTTACTTAAAATTTCAGTCAGGTGAACATACATGAATCAATTTATATAGCAGTTGCCAGAGAGAGCACGATTATTTTGTTTTTTTTTTTAATGCTGACAAGTATCAGAATTTAATGAAAACTTAACTAACTAGTGTGATCAATTTGACTAAATTCAGCACTACTCCTTGGAAGATTTGACTCTAAGAATAAATGGGTTAAATAGGCCATTTGTGATGGAGGTACCAGAAGGAGACAGTTTTCCTGAGAATTATCGATATATCGAGCGAAAATCTAGGCTCTGAATTACAGGGAAAGTTTTAATTTTAGAAAGTTTTTCAATTTCCATGGCAAGTACTGGGGGGCGAACAGAATTGTACTACGTTGCCATTCTTAAACCCTATTTTGCAAAGGCGAACATATACCAAATTTAAATAGATTTTGCGCTACTTTGTGGAAGATATGATCCTAAGAATATATGGGTTAAATCGGCAGTTTGTATGAAAGTTACCAAAAGAGGCGTGGTATATAGGTCACTTTTTAATTTTTTTTTTATTTGACGTTACTGCAACCTGCCTATTTGAAATGACCGGAATTTGCAGCAGTTATCGTGTCCACCAGCCAGCCAGCAAGACAGACGAACATTGCTAAATCGACTTAGCAAAGTCACGAAACACATTTGTTTAAAAGATATTTGGTAATTTAAACACAGTCATCTGGGTATAATATTTTTTGCCACATCAAAAGATATATACCTTCATTCCCCCAGGTGAAGGTATAAAAATTCAATAGTAAACAAATAAAATCGTATTAAAATTAAAGAAAGAAAGTCTTGTATTGATGGTGGACTAGTAGTTTGTTCTATTGGTTTGGCGTTGCACTCCTTCAGTTCTATTTCTCAAAGTCCCGTAGTCTACTTGAGATAAAGTATGAAGAAATTTGTAACTCATCGCTATGTTTCTTCGTAGTTATGTGTTTGTTTCTAAATATTTACATAAAAATACTAACTAAATACTAATACTTTTGTAACATATGTTACAAAAACACTTAAATTTCTTCGAAGTATAGGATTTGTAGGATTTAAACGTAAATAAAAATTTAGCTGTAGAAAAAGTGAAATTGTTCAAATTAATTAAATATACATTTAAAATAAATTTACATTTAAAAGCAATCAATATTTTAGAGGCGAACAAAAAGGCCTAATTTCTCACACAATGTTAAAATAAATACATACACAGGCATTACGCAAGCAAGAACCGCATTCACGCAATTAATTACTGAGTAATTCATTGCACCGCAAGCCATTAAAATAATACTGGGAGCATGTTACAGAAGCAAAAAGCCGTATTTTCTGTGGCGCGGTGGGGCGTAAACTCAAAGATGCCAACTGAAAAGGTTTATCCTATCTGTCCATTTTTACTATTGTTATATAATATAGTTTTTAAGGTATATAAATAAACAGAAACAAACTTTGACTTACATAGATACAAGTATTTTATGTGAAAATTTTTATTAAAAACAGCTTTATTTAGAAGTCCGGCTTGCGGAAAACGTCCTTAAAGGAGCCCACAATTGGATAGTTAAGTTATTTAGTTTAAGACAGTTTCGAAATGCAATATTTTCTCTTTTAATTTTTTACTTGTATTTGAAAGCAATCGAAAACTTAGATATATCACATTTCCCACACTACAGAGCATTAACAAACATCGGTGGTTTCGCTTAGTTATTTTATGGCATCACAACTCATTTAGATGTTGCCGGCGTCATTTTGCTGCTAATACAGCTCCAACCTGAACAGAATTTTAAATGGACCAGGGTTGAGAGCACAACGAGGATTGTTTCCCTACTGGGTTAAGTAATTTTCTGATATTTTAAGCTTAAAAAAATATATCCAAATTATATACGTACAACATTTTCAAGTATTCTTTACTGCTAATTTAAACACAAGAATGGAATGTAGTAAATTTAACCCAACAGTACACAAGAACAGAATACTAACGAATCGTAACATATATATAGGTTAGTATTTATGACAGCAACAGATCTACAGTAAAACAAAGACAAATTATTAAGGAATGAAAAGCTTGGTTTATGTTCTCTTCACTTAACAAGAGGTTATACATTTTGCGGTTTAAAAGATAGAGTTAATTAAATAAACCACACATAAAGCTATGATTTTGATGAAATTTTTCATCACAGTGCCTGCACCGCGCCAGGCGGTATCTCGGCGATAACTTCACGAATGTTAGTTTTCAAATGCTCTAACGTTTTGGGAGCAAAAGTTTAACGGCGTCAAATCGCATGATCTCGGTGGCCAACTGAAGTCACCAAAACGTAAAATTATGCTTTCTTATGCAATAAAGCCAAATTTCATCGTGTTCTGCGGCTCATGGTACCGTCTTGTTTAAACCTTTTATGTTGATGGATGGAAATGCAGATCCAAATGCAAAATACACCATAATGCACCACAAGATAGGCCCAACTGCTGAGACACATTCGGATTATCCACCACACTTTTACTAAAAAAGGCGATATTTTTTGGGTAGTGCATACATTGCGAAGATCCACAGGCCTGACTACATCTTCAAACTTATTTATAATCTTGCCGATTGCTTGCACAGTATGTCGATTATGAAGGCCATAATCACTCCATAATGCATGAAAATTGCTCACGATTGAATCACCACTTTTGTACTAAGTTTTAACTATTTTTCGCATTTTGCGGTTGTTAAACCATCCATATTTGTAAATGGCAAATCTTTTAAGTAATAAGTAACACTTTATACGACAGGCGTTTTACAGTTGGCATTGATTAAAAAAAATTATTTGAATTTGTAATTATTGCACAATTGGTGCGCCACCCTGTATATCAATCAATCCTATATATGATTCATATACTCAAATACATAACCAAATAATAATAATTATAGAGGAATCACTTAAGTTAATAGAGGAAAATATTCTATCAAGTGTGGTGAAAACTTAGTAAATAAATATTTCCATAAAAATTAACACTTGAAAAACCTGTATTACAAAAGCTCAACCTTACTTACAACACAGCATTGAGTCTTAGTTATAGTAGCAAGCATAAGTCTTATGTTAAAGGAATAGAGGTACCTACACTTGGAATATTATCATTTGTGCAAATTTCTTCTTGCAAAAGCTTGTCCCGTATTTCCCAGGCAAATATACTAGGACATTCATTTTTGTACTGTGCAATTTTTGTTACAACCTCAGCAGTTGCTACTCTTGGTTTGGAGCCTCCTATTGCCCTTGGTCTTATACTGCCCGTTTCATAATATCTTTAAAAATCGTACTTTGTGTAAGTTGTTTTTCAATGTATTTTATGTTAAATGTATATTGCTCTAGTCGCCGAAATAATAAAATTAAAGGTTTGTGATGCCAATTCTTGACGCTAAAATTAAAATGGTCGCAAGGGACGGCCACATACCAATATCTACAGTTTTGACAAGTTCGGGGCCAAAGTATATGTATATATATTCCACCTTCGCTCCTCGGCATGAAGAAACCAGGGCTCAGAATTTTTATAACTTGCGTATGAGGGATTATTTAATAAAAGTGTTGCTTATATACTTCCACTTATTTACTTTTTTACAATTACTAGCACAGCCTTCAATCGAAGTTAGAGTGTATTTATTGTCAAGAAATACTATTTGATTAATAAGCTTTTTAAGTGAATTTTTTAGCCTTTTTTTTCTTAACAACCGCATGCTTATTATTCCTAAAGCTATGCATAAACTGAAAAGTATTCTAATAAATGTAAGGAGAAATCGACGTGGATTTTGACACATTATGTTGATATATAGCACATATAGAAAAGCCAGAACAGAAATTTGAATCAGATGGACTGATTTACATATACCTTCATCCAACATCTTTGTGCGTTGGTGCAAAAGTGTGCAAAGTACCAGAAGAGTCGTGGCCAATCGTCAATTTTTTTTCAACAAATGTTCTGAATTAATGAAAAATACTGCGATAAGCGTTACAGGGAAAAAGTAACAGTGACGAAAATTTGCCAATTTGTACAGGAAGTACCAGAAGGGGTACTGTCCATTGTTGTTCTCAAATAGTGCCTCAGGAAATCTATAACATGTACCAAATTCGAATGGATTTATTACAATGAGATAGAAGTTAGAAACTTATGGATATATGAGTCAAAACGGCCATTTGTAGGGGAGGGCCCATCGCTAATCGATCGATTTTTTTTTTTCAGGTTGTATCAAGACTAACAGGAATGGTAAATATAATAATTGGGATAAGATTTTGGAAGATTGGTAAATTTGAATGGAAGGTCTGAGAAGGAGTGAGTCGATGTAGCCCTTTTACAATCCTAAGACGTTTTGTAGTTTTACGGCAGTTACCGTATCTATTAGCTAGTCTGCCAGACAGACGGACTTCGCTCAATTTACTTAAAAAGATATCAACCACATTTGGTCAAAAGCTATTTGGAAACTCACACGATTTCTTCTGGTATTAAATGATTAACAAATACCATGCTAATACTGTTATACTGAACTATTAAGTTCTTTGACGAAAAAAGATTTTTTCCATGTTTTTAAATCAGGGTTACAGAGATTTTTTGCGTCGCAACTACTTCCTCACACAGTGAGGAGGTCTTGCACTCAAAAACTTGATTTTAAATGCAAAACATGTTTTCACGCAAAGTTCACAGTAAAACATATATTTAATGGCAACAAAAAAGTCAACCGCAGTATAAGGAAATGTTTGTGCTGCAAAAACTTTACAAAACTTGCACCGGATCAGTAATATAATAAAAAATAATTTTTAGGTGAACGATCTTTGCAAGGGGTTTACCACTAGACAACAAAATACTAGTTATGGAACAGTGTAACAGCTATAATCCAATAAAACACTTTTCACAAAACATCTGCAATCAAATAGTGTGGGCTTCAAAATACAAGAGTTAAAAGCAGGTGTCATATTTTGAACTGTGGTTTTACAACGTGCATCTCTTCGAATACAGGCATTTGACGTGTTACCACATTTAAACACTCGGCGGCTGGTTTGGTGGCGAGATGGACTTCGAACATGGGCATTCGACGTGGCAGCATTTCCAGTTTTTGTATTTGTTTACACAGGGAAAGAATCGACAAATGTGACTCGATGGAATGGGCACAAAACGAAAAATTGAAATTCTTTGATATGTATTCGAACATTAAGCAACCTTCTTCGGATACTTTAATTTTAGAAAAATGGATTTATTCTTTGCAACTTGTACAATATTGAACAGAATTAATAGCTATAATAATATTCAGTCAGTGGCGAATAAAACGTAATTACAGAACCATATTTAGACTTAAACATCCTCTTGGAATATGGCAATATATGTTCTTAATTCATTTATGGGTAATACACCATGGTTAAGTTTTGGATTGCATAATACAAAAAAGTAAGACGCCTTAAGTTACTGGCGAGATTGATGAAGGAACCATTTTCCCTTGGGATTTTGGTGTTGTTCGTTGGTTGAGGTATATAACGTTGCAACTGTCACTTTTGGTCTCTCTGCTTGTTTCACCAACGCCTTCTTTGTTGATTGAAATAAATTATGGTGTTCCACGCAACGGATCCTACACTTATTCCTTTAAAATATGTGAATGTGCTACACAGTTTCTGCAACAGCGGAATTTACGCGCATCTTCCCTTCACTTCTAGACTGACAAACGTCGGAAACGGAAGCATTTTCTAAGAGGATGATCTTTGTTACATAATCTGAACTCCTTTGGGGTTTTCTCACGTGGCAATAGCGCGGCGGCGCTCTGTCGATCAGGTTCATCCTGACCTCCGTGATTTGTTCTAAGACGTATTTTCTTCTGAAAGAGCAAAATTCATTAATGTAGTTGTTGTTGGGGATTTGGAAGCAAACCTAATTTAACCATCAGTCTGGTAACAATAACGATACGTGCACGTACATCGACTATTCCATCTGTAGAATCTGAACCAGGTGCAACTTTATCAATTTTTCCATGACGTCATTGACATACTTATAGTCACAATATTGCTGACAGCGACATCACATTGTGGATACTGACATTTAGTTCATTTGTTTAACTTCTTAAGTGTTCCTCCTTCCATCTGAAAGCTAATTAGTGATATAGTAACTTCAGTTTATGCTATCGAGTGTAAGGTATCCTCCACTCGTACATGTATCGTGTAAAATTCTTCGGAAGTGAAAATTTTACCATAAGTTATATTTTTAAGATGTATCATAAAGGGCTGCTTAAGGGATCAAGTGTCATTAGTTGGATTGAAAAGCATCATGTAAAATAAGATTCTTTGAAAGTATGTTATTGGACACGACAAAGGCCATATAAGCTTAGTCGCAAATTATACAAAGACCAATATGTTACCGCTGTAAACTGCAGAAGCGGCCGGCAGCAAAGTCGATTCCCATGTGAGGTAAAACTGTCATTATATGCTGACTTCGTTATAGGATTGCACAGACTTTGCAGTTAAATGCAATATGACCCAGAATTCCAAACATGTTAAACATAACATGACTGGAAATTCTCCGAGCAAAGTTATTTTATAAATCATCTCAAGATAAACAAAACTAAATTCCCTTTCATCCCATGAATGAGACATAGGAGAGCTTGTCACATTCAACGAGCTTATCACGCATTCTATTTTAAGATTCACTCAAGCAGGCCTCTAGTTTAATGACGATTTCAAACGTCGCAGTTTGAGAAACGTTTACAAGACTGTGTGTTCATCAGACAAATCGAGGTGACCACCACTCAAATAATGATAGGTAGCTGTATGCGAGTTTGAACCCAAGATCATGCGAACGATAGACGTGTGTACTAACCATCGCATCAGGGTCGGTCACATCATCCCAAGACGCATTTAGTTTAATAAGATTACTATTGTGCGGTAACACTTGGTTTTGTAATAGCATTGAGTACTCTGTAAAATAGAATTGTTGGGACAAGATAACGAAACGATACCTTAAGTTATAGTTCGAATTTTTAACAGAAGTGTTAAGAATTTCAACTACTACTACGAACTGCTTCAGCTTTCGCTGACAAAATGACAGTTGTATTTTGTTGTACGGCTTGGATGCATCGCAGAATCGATGTAATTCAATTTGATAGGAGCAATTTTAGTAGGCGACTAAAATAATTTTTATTTCTTCTATTTTCTTGTAGTCAACAAGAAAACTTGAAAATGTTTGCGTGTTCAGGATTAAATATTTTATCCCAATCGTAAGAGAGGTTCAAATATAGATTCGATATAGCCGAGATTGTGCGATCCAAACACGACGTCATCCACAAAAATTTAGTTTCTGAGGATACATCAAACAAGTAATTATTCAAGCTTGCCTTGCTTTTCTAGCTGTGGCAACTTCCATATTGCCTGATAAAGAGCAAAATTAGCACCAAAGGTGACTGTTTCCAGCTTGAAGTCTCGTGAATCTTTATTAGGTCCACGCGATATATTATCCGCTGAAAGGGAGTATAATCTGAGGCAACTAGAATCTATCTATCTCTAGCAACATTCATGGATAAAGAATATCACTAAGGTTCTTAAGGCTGGACGAGGGATTTGATTTACTAAGAACAAGGCAAAGTTTGGTTGCTGGAATTTCTTATATAAATCAAATGTGAAATATTTCTATGGACACTGTCACAAGAGAATTTCTTTAAAGTTTATTTATGCATCAAGATTCAAAATATGGGCAATTCTCGTTTACATGGGGAAGTCAGTTATTGCCACGGCATATTGTTGGTTTGTACAATTGCCCAAAATACCGATCCTTATCGGACATAAAATTCCTTACAGTTTTTAAAATTTTGCTAGTTGCTGGGCTAGAGGCAATTCGTTATAAGAGAAGGAACAGACCGAGAGATACTATAAGAAGTGAGTTTTTCTGTCACAATCGGTTACCAGTGGCACTCAGAAGAAACAACTCTTAACGGTTTAAATGTTACTTCAACACCATTTTATTATTACTTTTTTTTTAACGAACACTGCTTATTTCCAAGTACTCATTATCAAGTAACCCAGCCATTATCATTTCATTTATTTTAGGCTGCCTCACGCATTGACTTTTGAAATGAGTTTCATTTTTATTGTACGCCCAGGGTGTTGTGTTTGCGCATACAGAGCAAAGTGCAATTGGAAAGAACTTTTGCTTATCTGTAGCCACAGTTGAAGTGGCATACCGAAAAGAACATATTTTACTCAAGTTACCTTTAAGAGAGATTAGAAAATAACTATAAACATGATCTTAAAACTATAATTTATGACTGCATATGCATATTTCTGCATATTCCACCTGTCAATTCTCTGACCCTGCTCAATCACACATCGTACTTCTAATCTTAATCTTTTAAAAATTCATGTCTCCAAATTCTGTTGCATATTTATGAAACACAATCCATTCATGAAGTGGTTGTTGTTCCTCTAAAAGTTTGACGTTCGTAGACTAGACCAACGGAGTGTTCTAGGCTGACATAAATTTTTCATGCGGTGAAATAGCGAATAATGTTTTTATTGACGTAACGAATAATCATAGTTGAGTTTGCACTTGCTAAAGTTGCTAAACAATGAAAAGAATGGGATTGTTCACATAGAGTACATTTTTTGCAAGTTAGAAATCTTCGCACGGTTAATGTTTAAATTCTTGGTATTGCAGTTTTTGAAGTCATGGATGTGATTTGAGGAGTCATTCGGATATCTGTATCAGATTTCAATGTTTGATACCGAACTCTTAAAAAACAAACAAACGTTTGAAAACAGTCAAAGTGAAAAAACTACTTATTATGAATTCATAATAGGAAACATTATTTTAAACCGACATCATAACTGAATAACATAATGTTTGTGTAATAATATTATGTGAGCAAAATGGTTAGCTCTTATTGTTTAGAATTAATAAACTATTGTTGTTTAAATAAAATGTTATAAAAGTGATGCAAGGAGCAATGTAATTTTATATTTGTGTAATTGTATCTGTGTGTAATTCTATAAATATATTTACGTAGTGTCCTAAACACCTTATAGAGGATGTACAATTTAAAGTTGTTTCATATTACTGCCTCAGGGCTATCATTATACAGATCTTTGTATCACTTCTACTACTTCTTCATAAGGTGAATTATATTTTGCATGTTATGTACATACACTAGTAATAAAATAACAATGATAATACCAATCACTAGTCGCTGAACGGAGTAGCTGTTAAAATCCAAATCGATGACAGCTACTAGCTAACAATTGTATACCAACCATCTGTTGCCGAATAGAATGGACTTCAAAATACAAAAGATGAATGTCAATGTTAAATTTCCATACGGGGTTTGATAACCTGATTCTCCTCGAATACATTCATTCGTGCCACCACTTTTACATTTAAACACTCAAACACGTACATTTGGCTTCTTAATATTTTTAGTTTTTTAAAGTTGAAACATAAAACATGTTCATTTATATTTATTAATTGATGCCCGGAAAACACGCGAATAGTTTGAAGGTTAACAATCCTGCTGTAGCTAATTTTATCTTCCAGATTTTTCTGAAAATTGCTCTAAAGGCTGTCCTGAAGATTACTTTCTGAATATTATTTTGGCTACAAAGAAAGAAAAATAGAAACAACTGTACTGCTCATCAGAAATAACATTTTAATCGAAATGTGTAGTGGAAGAAATTTATAGGTGATAAAGTGGATTGAAGTTTGTGCCAGTAGTTATGATATTAAAGCGTAATATTTTAACGAGTTTCACAATTTTGTGCGTTACGCAAGACAATGTTTTTATAAAAATTGACTGCCAGTTGCTTCGGAAGTTTGACTTTTAATGCATGCTTTCACATAATCCACTTCCAAAATTAAAGAAATGGTAAATCTGCATATTAATATCACGCTTTCGGGATAAATAACTCATTTTACTGCACAAACCCTTGTTAAAGTGGCATGCGTAGTACGTCTTAGACAAATTCATTTTCTGTTTTTGAATCCGGGATGTCAGAATAATAATTGTTAAATAATGTCACTTTGTTGTGGACGTTGGGTTATTGACATAACATCAAAGTTTTTGTAATTTTGCTACCCTTTTTCCACTTTTGCTCGAATGCTAATCACTCCAACCACTTTTAAACTAAGAATGAGGGGCTTTCTGCTCAACACGACATTTATAAAAATATTCTTACAATTTCGGTAGAAATCGATTTGAATCGATAAAATCTAGGGCTATATAAATTTACAAAATGAGCCGAAAGCCGCATTAGAAAATCCAAAATGAAAGAATGGAGAAAGGAAAGAACCAACCCGTGTTAAAATTTGGAATAATCGACGTGTAGACATATAACTAATACCAACAAACAAATTAAATTTAAAATGGGGGAAAATTGGAGATTCTATCAGCGTAAACTACAGCCCTCTCATTTCGGTGGTGCCAGGTGATAATTTAGTTTCACTAGTTGAATAAATCGCAATACCTTCAAATATGTAGGACCATTGTGAATAAAAATCTAGGAATGTTAAAAAGGCTACAGAAAATATCAACAAACTAATAACGTAAAGAAGAGAGTGAAGTTAATGAACTAAATAGGGAATGAAAACAAAGCTTACGGCGATTTATATCAGCTGTTTTTATTTTGATTTATTTTGTTGTATTTAAAGCACAGCGAAAATAAAATAATTAAATGAATACTATGTTTTCATTTTTAATATGCGTATATGTGGTGCATTTGGTTGATTTATGCGTGCTGTCTAAGGTTTCGATTTTGCTCATAACAAAGGTCGTTACTCTTTGGCCACTGGGGCTTAAAATGCAAGACCTTAAAAAAATAGACTGTTGGCGATTTGAAGATATAAATGATATAAATGCAATGAATATATCTGGGCCCATTAGAATTACCCTGGTGAAATATCTTGGAAATTCGTTGGACACACTTTTGACATGGGGAAGAAAATGTTCAGTATATGAATTTTGTCCACGACGTATTTGACACTAAACAATTTCCTGCAAGATCTGACAAAAATGATACAAAAGGCTGATGCCAATTTAAAGATATGAATGCAGGGAATACGTCTGAGCGCACCAAGATGATCCTGATCAACTAATTTCCATCTAGCACATGTTAGTTGGGGATATATCATCTATATAAGTATATATAAACAATATATGTTCAATATATGTATATATAAACAACTTGGTGAACAGTATTCTGAGAATGAAAATGGAGGGCATCGTCACACTGTTTTTTATACCTCTCACACAAAATGAGTGATTTGATTAAATTTGATTTTTCCTGTTATATCCTAATTACTCAAAGTGAAAAAAGAAGAGAAAAGTGTGAAAACACATTTTGAGCGATGTGTGAGAAACACAAGACCAAAAGTATGTCTTCAACCAACTTCCAAAATATTTCGTCAAGAGCCTTTTTGTGGGCACAATTGTGTTCATTGGTATCAGTCCATTTTTGTCGTATCTTGCAGAAGAGTGTTCAGGGACAAAATGCCACAGACAAAATTTGCTCTTTGCTAATGTTTTTACCGCAGACCGGAAATTTGGTGTTCAATAAATTTTCAAGATATTTCGCCAACCTCCTCTTAGTTGGCACTGGCGTATTCACTGCATTTATACCTTCCAATCGGTGTCAGCCGATTTTTATCGAATTTTCCAAAAAAGTGTGGAGTTAAAACCATTCTGGGCAAAATTTACATTTTGAACATTTTCTCAACTACGCTAAAAAATTTTCAAGATATTTGATCAGAATTATTTGATGAACACAGATTAGTTCACTAAATTCACCTCTTTAAATCCGTATTAGCTCGATTTTGTCAGCCAAAAGTGTACTGAATAAAATTCATATGATGCATGGTGTTTCTTGCAGAAAAGTGTCCAAGACATTCTCCCACCTACACAAAAAGTAGGATTTCAATGAATTTTTTAAATATTCCATCAGGATCATTTCGTAGGGCCCAGACGTGTTCCTTACGTTCATATTTGTCTTGGACAAAATTCGTATTATGAACACTTTTTCAGCTAGACTAATAGCAGCTCTCCAACGAATTTCCAAGATATTCCATCATCAGGGTCACATCGTTGGGCATCAGCGGCTTTTTGCCGAAAAGTATCCAAGGCCTGGCATATCCTGGACAAAATTCGTTGCCATGCAGAATAGTGTCAAGATCCAAAAAAGTCCTGAATAAACTTCGTTTTTTGTACACTTTCTCACACCTGACCAAAAGCACGTCTTCAATGAAATTTCAAGATATTTCACCAGAATCAAAACCGTGAGCACAGGTGTTTTCACTTCATTCATAACTTTGAACTGATACCAGCCGATTTTTGTCCGGTCTTGCAGGAAAAGCGTTGGGAGTCAAACTTTTTCTGGCTACACTCCTTGTAGGTTTTATTTTGGGATCTTTCCACGAGACTCAAGGATTTAGTTCGGCCCATTTTACTTAAATCTATTGTTTTATATTTAATTATACACAATTACTGTAATCCGATCTGATTTATGATGATCTGCAAAAGATACTTTCAAATGGGCCAAAAATGAAGAACACATTTTTTACTCATTTAAAAGAAAAGAGCGAATTGAAAAAACGAGGCAATTCCATGGCTTGAAATTTTTTGATGTGTGGAAGTAGGAGAAACAAATAAGTAAAAACTGAGCTGTTGTGTGAAGTGTAAATAGTAGTCCCTTTAAATAGTAGTCACTATTGTTAAATGAATTCCCCCCTATTCAAGTGAGTGGCAGTGTATCATAACATTGGCAAAACTAATTTATTTTTTCTGTTTTTACTTTAGTTCTTATAAAATCTTCATTTTCATTTATTTACCATAGGTTAATTTCTTCTCCTTTCACTAACTTTTTTTTAAGACACGCTCTTTTGCAAATGTTTAACTCTGAGATTCGTAAGAATTCGCTCTCACCTAGTATTTGCACACTGTAATGACCACCATCCCCAAATTGCATTATGATCTGTCGTTAGGTACTTCAAATAAAAACTTTACGCCTCCACCAATTTCTGTTGTATTCAAATTTTTTCGACAAAATTTTTTAATCTTTAAAGAAATCTGCATCCTAAGAAAGTTCATAAAATTACATTTGTGTAATTCTATTTTCTAAAAGGAGTTTCCAGTGCACCTCCACATCCTAGTTTTGTCAGGGTTGCACAAACACTGCACTAGAATATAACTTAATGTATCAAGCATTAACATTAACGTTCTGGCTACGCAAATCACATTTCGATCAGTGGCACTTACATGAAGTTAAACAGCGAAATACGTAAAGCGTTCCGCACATTCTGGGTTGACTAAAAGACTTTTTAAACGTAAGCGCAATAACTTTTTGCTTTTTTGACGATGAATTTCTTTATATCAAGAGCTAATGTTTACGATAAAAACACACAACAATTACATTCTGCTGACACTGCCATGTGGAAAAATATGAAGTAAAATAATAAAATGATGATGCCGTTCGGATTAGAATTAACTTCGGATTAGAATTAACTTCTGTTTTCCAGAGCTTAAAATGCGTGTTTTTTTTCTCAAAACGTACCCATGTGTACCCGTAGAAATGGGATTAATATACATACAGCAACAAGTCTACCTTACAGAAGTGATAGAATCTTCTAAGATGATACTACATTACAAGACTACATTAATGTATATGACAGCTGGATTTAACGGATTTTACATTTGATTAGGGATCTGAACTGATAAAGAATCAAAATTTTGCAGATTTAGTGGGGTCTAGTAGCGTCTTATTATATCTAATTGGATTTTGGAAATCCTGTAAAGATTCCTATTTGATATGTAATACTTCCAAAAATGGGATGGCCCAAAAAAAAATCTGTAACAAACCAATTTTCAGATTTCGGTAACAGCAAAAATGCTAATATCACCGCAAATAATGGATAAATTTGACATACATTTTTCCCATCCGCCTTCGAAAGAATCTTCCAAAATATGTAAAAATTGGGATTTCAGGCAAATTTTCCGACTGGATATCTTGGAAACTGGAACCAACTTATGACAACGATTTGCAGTATAAAGATCACTGTAATTGGGTTTTTAAAACACAGCATCAATTGCTGTTAAAATATTTGGAAATAAATTCGTTTTTCGATTAAAATATGCAGTAAGTTTATTTCATATACATTTATCAATTTGCATACTTATATAGTATAAATGCATATATTCATTTTTCAACATTTCCACGGTTGCCTTATTTTCTATTTTCTGAAAGAAATCTCTATGACAACGTAAATGCTGTAGATGTTAATTGTCATGAATTGAACCACAGCGTTTACTGGATTATTGTTTCGGGTCCCCATTTTTGGAGGCAATGTTGTGGTTTGTGGTTTGCTTCGGAGGCTCTGTTTTTTTATCATTTTATTATTGTGACATGTACGTATATAACTGTCACTGTATTAGTACTTTATTGTTAAATGTTTACCCGTTTTTTTTTTCAAGTAACCTAAATTGGATAGCTTTTCATACGAAATAATAAGACAAACACGAGTTAAAATGTATAACATTTTTCTACGATTTATGACTTATGTAGGGTCACACCTTCCTAATATTTTACTGACACATCCATTGGAGACTTGCAGAATTCGTGATATATCGCACGGCCTTGCACCTGAGTGTGCTAATTCCACAATTTTTTGTCTAGTGGAGTCTGGTAAAGGTCTACCACCAACAAAAACTCCACCTAATTGATTAACGCCGCTATGACCTGCAACCAAACCAATTTCAGACTATTATACATTCAGTAAGGAAATAATTAGAGAATATTAATTAAATTTGAGGAAGGTTTTATGCAAATTTTTTGGTGTAATAAGTAGCAATAACAACTCACAATGTGAAATTGGTGTAAGTTCTTTGTTGCAACCAGGAAACTGTTAAGTTTAGTAGTGTTTGTTTTGTGAAACAGGATATACGCAATATACTATTTTCTAAAACCAGTAGTATTTTTATGATAATAAAAAACGTCATTGGCGTACGATAACCAAAAGCATTTCGCTTCAGGTGCGGCTCGAAGAGGTCAAGGTTCCAATTGTTCTTGTGCTGATTACGTGAGCTAATGACTTACTTTCTAAATTTACTTTGATTTTTTCTTAGTCGAGGTGGTTGACCTGTGAATGTATTACCACATTGAGTACACGTCAAATAGAAATAGGGTAGGTTAGATTTTAATATAAATATACTTGATTCAGAAATACTGAACACAATCTATGAATGTTAATTTCCATGAGTAAGTTTTAACTGTTGCTTGTTCTTACCTTCTTCCAAATATTGCACTGTCTGTGCACGAGCTCTTGCCTTTGTAAAAACAAACGAACAGGTATCACCCTCGAACCTCACTACCTAAGTGGCTCAGTAGAAATCTACTGCAGCCACAATAAACGGTGTAATCATGTATTAAATATTAGAAACATCATAAATACACTTATGCCATATTTTTTATAGCGTAATTGTCATTTACGTCAAGAATTAATGTGGTAGCTAAGAAATTTCAACATATTATACGCTCTTATCAGAAGAATATTAATTTTTATTACCGTTAAAATGGCGCTGATATATTAACAAAATAACATTAATATCCTCAAACATGACGTCACAAATACAACATTATTTGTTTTTAATGAAACAATTCGATGATCTGAGGCGCCATAATTTGTGAGCCAATACAGTTTTGAAATAAATTTCTGCATGAGATTTTACTAACATAGTAGAAATCGGTTTAAAAACGTCCTGTTTTCGAATAGTTATAATTGCACTTTAATGCATTTAAAACTAAAAACGCGAAATCGAAATATTATTATTTTTTAAATTGTTATGGATGAAATTGTGTATTGAATTGGGAATATAATAAGTCGTTTTGTTTCATTAGGCTCCAAATAGAAATTAAACATTTATGGAGACATTTCACGAAGGAAAATGTCTTGACTATCGACGCGGCTTTTATATGCTGAAACAAATGTACTAAGAATTATTGCATTTAGGTGGAAGTTTCGTAACATCTTGAGTAAGCTGCAAGAAAATTTTAGAAATATCCGACTATTTACCGTAATTTTGTGTTTGGCGATGAGGCTAATTTCTGATTTAATAGAGAAGCTACTAGCATTTTTGTCACATTTGGTGAGATCCAACAAATACAGCTGCACCGAAGAGGAGTTAAAATTAGTTTTCTAGTACAAATAACTTGCGACGTAAGCGTACATGAAATAATTTTTAAAAAGTAATTGCAAGCAATGGTTTGTTGACTGAGATACTTTCTACACTTTTAAACATTTTCGTCGCCTTTATAATTAAGTTAACTTTGCAGAAAAATTGCTGTATCAAATGCCCTTACGACGTTTTATAATGTAAGCGTCATTTCATTCTTCAATTCCATATACTGAAGAATGATGGTAAAGTACTCGTACCTTTTGATTGTGTGATTAATCGTTAATTGGAGGCAAAGGACACATCGTTAGCGCCCAACGGAAATGAATGAGAAAACACTTAGCATCCCGTTTAAATTTTTGTTTTCAACACTTTAAGAAGCTACTTTATAAAACGTTCGAACAGTTCTGAAAAGTTATTAGCATTTTACAATAGCAAAAATAATAATACAATAAATTGCCTCACAAAAATTAGTTGCTAAAATTGACATGAGGGTCGCATTTGCACTTTCACGAAAATGTACAACCTTGGTCAATAAAAAGATGAATGGAAAAGAATGTGATGTACCGGCGAATCGCAATCATTTATCATAAAAAACATTATTTATCGTAAATAATTTATTATTATTTATGATAAATAAGAATAATTTCTAATGAAAACTGGGGTTTTTAAGTGACCGCCATTTGAATGTCTGTAAAAATATCGATCGCTATGGTCCACTATTCCGTGATCCTTCATATAATCGGTACTACAAATAATGTAATTACAACTTTCAGTTTTCAAAGCTATACATACAGCTGCAACCGATATGATGGTTCAGGTTGTTGCTGTTGGAACCAATTTAGGAAAGCTATCTCAGCTTCTTTATCTTGGTGAGTCTGATCACCCTGATCTTATACTGTGAGATCAGTTCACATTATCACATTAATGCAATACACACAAGTCAACACACCGTGATCAAGAGAACGATCTCGTTTTCTAGCCGCCCTATCCCGATCAGAGGTACGGAAATCCGCGATTTATTGTTTAAATATTTGTAACTAAGCTAATTTAAACTTAGTTTATACCTATCGTTTGAATTAAATTGAATTGGAATTGGAATTGGAATTGGAATTGAAATTGAAATTGAATTGAAATTGAAATTGAAATTGAGATTGAAATTGAAATTGAAATTGAAATTGAAATTGAAATTGAAATTGAAATTGAAATTGAAA
>JAHXMU010000735.1:90434-114363 GCA_019455685.1 Philornis downsi | reverse complement strand
TTGTTTTAACTACAGCAGCTACTGTGCGCTGTTTTCCTCTATTACACCTCACGAACATGTGGTCGATGCAGCTGCTTGTGTTATTGTTGTTGTCTTCTCTTGTCGCAGCAGTTATCATGCATTGCAAACCATATGATGAGAGCATATTAAGGTATCGTGTAGTTGTTGGTATATTGATCCTGTTGATATCTATGTTCATATCGCCGATTATTATCAATTCTCGCTTCTTGTTGATGGTGCTGATTTCCTGTTCCAGTTCGTGTATGAATGTAGTGATATTTTGGCTGGGCGGTCGATATATTGGTATGACAGTGATTATGTTATTATTATTTGCTTTTGATCCTGATCTTGTCAGTTGATCTCTCATTTCTTTGTAGTCTTACTGAAGGCGTTCATATTTGTTGCTACATATTTGCTGCATTGCTAATTTCACTTCTGTCATTTCTGACTTTAACTCCGCTGTTTCTGATTGCAGTAAACTTGGGTTGTTTCTGTTGTTTGCAGCCGAAGATGCCGCTGCTTCTTTAAATCGTTTGCTGCTATCATTACATGGTGAGCCGTCCCCATCCCTTTGTTGTTTTTGTTGAGCTTGTTTTGCGTTCTCATTGTACACAAAACTTTGGTATGCATTGTTGGGAAATTTGTTCCTCGGTTTACACTGATGACATTTTCATGCAACTTTTCTCTCACTACCCATTACATCATATGAGCTCTCAGAGATTACAGTGCATGGACTGAAGTGGTAGTTGTTGTTGCAATTGTTGCACTTTACATATTTTTTTGGTTATTATATCTATAAAATTATTCCACTGATTGCATACTAATCCGGGCACGGTTAATGACATAACTCTTGTTATTTATTCTGTTTAGTATATAAGTTAACACAAAATATGTTGGAAATTCTGTATTTTGGCACATATGAATTCAGTTCATATTTGTTTCCCAATATGTGGCTTACACGCGCGGTCATAAGAACTGTGTTTTCAGCGGAAATCGTTGGCAAGTATTTCGACAACCGTTCGCTGCCCAAATTCTCATACAAAAATTAGCAAGAAATTTGAAAATGCACTTCCGCTCAAAAACTGCAGCGTCTGATTTTCAATGCGATAGCATTAACTGCAATACTTTCTCAAGATTTCATAGAAATCTTAATGGTAAAGGGTAGTTGGTAATTTGATTGAGTTTGTTAGCATAAGTTACTCTGTTTTGAACTGCAAACAATAAAAGACAAACTTCGTTTTGATAACGGAAGAAAAAAAGCGTTTCATTTGTTCATCAGTGTCCGCGACCTTTTGAGAAGGTCCGCCTTATTTATTTTTTTTGGGATTTTAGCGTACAAGATCTAACTGGAGCAAAATCGGTATCGCGATTAAGCAAAGAACGTGGCCCCCGAGTATCCTTGCGGAAAAAAGGACGCGTTTGGAACGCCGCCGCTTTGCTAGCGAAGAACTTAACCAAACGGTTTATAGTGAAAAAAATATGCTATTTAAAGCTATGAAATAAAAAAGTGAAACACTCAAAATAATTTTTTTTTTAAGTGGAAACTACAGAAAACCTAAGGGTTTAAATAAAAATATATGCGAATAAAAAAACTTACAGCTATAATAAATAAACCGTTTAATCTGCAAAAAAAACATATGCTATTTAAGGCTATGAAATAAAAAAGTGAAACACTCAAAATAAAATTTTTTTTTTAAAGTAAAAACTACAGAAAAGCTAAGGGTATAAATAAAAATACAAGCGAATAAAAAAACTTACAACTGTAATCATACTGTGAAAGTGAGAAAAGCTGTGACTGCTCCAACACAATAACTGCAGCCCTGATACATCAAAGAGGACCCTTCAACACTACCACCAGGAAGAGAGCAGCTCTGTCTATATTATATAAGCTATCCAATAATTACAAATATAATACTATTTAAGTATCCTCATAGAGTTAAACATACCCTGTGTTAAAATCTTTGTTTTCCCCATTGTGCATTAAATAAGAAAGGAAATCTTTAAAACAGTTATCTCTGCTTCGGTTAAAATTTTTTTTTTAATCTCTCTTTAATAATACGACTTTAATACGACCAGCTACCTTCAATGCTCCCATTCCTAATCCTTCCGCTCCTTCTGATCAGGCCAATAGAAATGGACAGATAAGCATGACGGACTTACCAAATATTATCCTAGATGTTATGAAAAGCCACATGCTTGGAATGTTACAAGCTCCATTAAACCCGAACGCCATTCAGGCAACTGCAGTTGATCAGTCCATTGATGCGGAACATTTAGGAAATTTAGCAGACTTAGATAAGGTCCCAGACGTTGTTAAATATCTGAGGGATTTTTCCGGCAAACCAGGTGAATTCAATTCATGGAAGAAAAGTGTGGAACAAATTTATGAAAACCTCAAGGGTACACCAAAATACTACGGGATCTTAAACGTCATTAGGAATAAAATTGTAGGCAATGCAGATATTGCATTAGAATCATATAACACCCCACTAGACTGGCCCGCAATTTCTAAATGTCAAATGACAGGACTCATACAGGGCAACTCAACTGTTCAAGAATTTTATCAGGCAGTCTATTCACATTTGTCACTGATATTGAATAAACTTGGCGGCTTAGATGCCGGCAACGAAGCGCTCAATTTATTGACGCAAACCAATAGAGGCAAGGCTCTGGATACCTTCGTAAGGGGTCTCAATGGCGATTTACCTAAATTGCTAGGCATGAGCGAACCAGTGGATCTGCATCAGGCCCTCCACTTGTGCCTTAAGTTGGAGAACCAAAAATACCGTACTATTTATGCACAAAATTACAATAATAAACCAGCGAAAAAAAATTTACCACCTTCAAACCAGAAATATAATGCACAGAAGAATGGACAACCATTCCATCCAAACATAGCTTACATCCCATATCAGTAGAATAACTCTGCTATAAGATCCAACGATATTAAAAACCAAAAATCCAACAATCTAGGACAACCACCATCGCGCCCAACAGCACCAAAACCAGCAGTGCCAATGGATGTTGACCAGAGTATCCGGTCACAGCAAATAAATTATGCTAACAGACCATACCAGCAAAAATTCCTGGGCAAAAGACCTCCGAACCCACCTTCAAATCAGAACATTAATCCTGCTAAGGCGCAACGTACCTATCACATAAATGAGGAAATGGCGGATAATTAAGAGCCCGACAATTACGAAAGTGAAGTTCAAAATTATGAACAAGAGTGTAGCCAACATCATGACCAGGAAACGGGAAATTTTTATTACGAATATTCTCAAACTGAGGGGGACAACGAAATTGATCCCGAGCTAAACGATATTCATTTTTTAGAATGACGAGCTCTTCGCTTCCCTACTTTGAATGTAGAACGAAGAGCGGAAACATCCTCAGAATTCTTACTGACATCGGTTCCAGCAAAAATTACATTCAACCCAATCTAGTTAAGATAATTATCCCTAACAAAACTTCATTTTTTGCAAAATCGGTGGCAGGTGATGTAAAAATCACTTCGCATACTTATTTGAACCTTTTTAACCTTAGCGATAATCTAAAATTTTTCCTAATGCCTACCCTTAAATCATTTCACGACATTTTAGGTAATGATAGCTTAAAAGCCTTAGACGCTGTCATTTAAACGAATGAAAATTATTTGGATTGAAAAATGCGCCTTCGATTTTCCAACGAGCACTGGACAACATTCTCCGCGACTACTTAGGGAGAACATGTTACGTATATATAGGTATAGATGACATAGTCATATATAGCAAGTCTGAGGAAGACCATATTAGGGATACTCACAACATATTCAGAACACTGGAGGTTGCCAATATGAAGGTCCAATTGGACAAATGACATTTTTTCAAACAAGAGGTTGAATTCCTTGGGTTTATAATTTCAGAAAGTGGTATAAAAACCAACCCTGAAAAGGTCGAGGCCATTGCAAACTTTCTACAACCTAGAACAATCAAGGAGCTCCAATCCTTTTTGGGTCTTTCAGGCTATTATCGCAGGTTTATAAGGGACTATACTAAAATGGCAAAACCTTTAACAGCCCTCTTAAGAGGAGAAGAAGGTCGAATGTCAAAAAAACAGTCGTCGAAAATTTGTATAGAATTCAATCCAGAGGCAACAACAACAACAGCGTTGAAACACCTGTAAATGCATTTATGAATCAAATTATTTTTGATCCGGATCTAACCACTGCATATAATTTTGAAATTGCATTCACAAAAATTAAAAATTCTTTAATTTCATAGGACATACTACTTTACTACCCAAATTATAATAAGCACTTTGAGCTGACAACCGATGCGTCAGATTATGCTCTTGGAGCTGTACTCTCGCAGGGCGGTATACCTATTACGTTTATTTCGGGGACTTTAAACAAGGCCGAGGAACACAACGCAACAAATGAAAAAGAAATGCTCGCTATCATCTGGGCCCTCAACTCACTTCGAAACTTCTTATATGGTGCAGCAAAAGTGAAGATATACACGGATCACCAGCCTCTAACTTATGCCCTTAGCAGTAGAAATAATAACAGCAAGATGAAGCGATGGAAAGCAATATTAGAAGAGTACGATTACGAACTTTTCTATAAGCCGGGAAAAAGTAACGTGGTAGCTGATGCCCTCTCAAGAGTGCCGGCAGTATCACAAATCAACACGTTGACTGAGATGACCCGTAGCGACGATAGCTTATCGCACAATCTCATTTACAGCGTTGAAACACCTGTAAATGCATTCATGCATTCAAATTGTTTTTGATCCGGATCTAACCACTGCATATAATTTTGAAATTGTTTTTCCTACTATTCATAGACATACAATACTTTTGACAGATTATACTCCCGAACAGCTAACTTCTATTCTGAAAATATACCTCAATTCATCTGTTATAAATGGTATTAAGGCCCCAGAATCGTTAATGGGGAAGATTCAGGAAATTTATCCCCTCCATTTTGCTAGAATCCGAATAAGGTTCACAGGCCTTCAAGCGGAGGACGTGAAGGATGAATGCCAACAGGATGATATAATTATAATTAATATTATATTAATAATAATTATAATTAATTAATAATTATAGGTACACATAAAAGGGCACATAGAAATGCTAAAGAGAAAAATTCGACTTCCCTAGTATGAATAACAAAATTAATAGAATTGTCAAACAGTGTGTGGTATGCAGGGAGAACAAGTATGGTAGGCATCCATCGAAACCTGCATTCAAGGAAACACCAATACCGACGTACCCTGGAGAAATTCTTCATGTGGACGTTTATACAACCGAAAATTAACTTGTTCTTACAGCCTTGGACAAATTTTCGAAATACGCGCAGGTCAAGGTGATTAAGTCAAGAGCAGTCGAGGACGTGAAGGAACCCCTTCAAGAACTTGTCTTCCTATTCGGCGTTCCGAGATATATCGTTTTCGATAACGAAAAATCATTTAATTCAGCCTCGATGACCTTTATGTTGCGGGACCAACTAGGGGTACAAATCTACAAGGCTCCTCCCTATGCGAGCACGGTTAATGGACAAGTCGAGCGTTTTCATTCCACCTTAACGGAAATTATGCGTTGTCTTGGAACCGAACGCACTTACACCTCTTTTACAGAATTGTTGGACAGAGCAGTTTATGAATACAACTATTCAACACAGCACAACGGGTCAAAGACCACTTGAAGTGTTTTTCGAACGGAGAATAAGTACTAACCCTGAAATGTACGAAAAAGCAAGGCGGGAGAACATCCAAAGACTAAAGAATAAACAAGCAACTGACCTAATGATTCATAACAAAAACCGAGAGCCAATCAAACAATTCAATCCGGGAAACATTGTTTATGTAAGAATTCATACACGCTTGGGAACCAAATTATCACCTAAATTTAGAAAAGAAATAGTCAAAGAAAATAGGTCTACCACAACAACTACAGAATCTGGAAAAGTAGTCCATAAAAGTAACATAAAAAATTGAAACTATATTTTGTCTTTTTACAGCACCTTTTTAACAATTTGCTTCCCTACTGCAACCGAGATACAAGTTTTGAACTATACGATGTCACACCTTGTGACTATTTTTAATGGACCAGCGAGAATACAGGACGGAACATTTAACTTAATCCACATCATAGAAATAGACAAGTACAGATCCGTTGTTGACAATGCACAGAACCGAATCAGGCAAATTATCCCTAAATTCAATCCCTTCTTCCCACTCCTAATGCATGTAATATCCCAAATTCACGATATCCTAGAAACTATCGAACCTGTGGAATCATCCAGGAAAAAAAAGAGCCATTGATATAATAGGTACTGCCTGGAAACATATCGCCGGATCTCCAGATCATGACGACTTTGAAATGGTGAAAGGCGCTTTAGATCAAACTGTCCAGAACAATAACCAACAAGTCATTATAAACGACATTTTTACAGAGAGTTTAGAAAACCTTACTCGAATAACAAATCTAATATCCAAGGTTATAAAGAACAATAATGATTATGTAAACGAGGTTGCACTCACTATGCAGATCAAGCTCAGGTTTACCAAAGAAGAAATAACTAACATCAAATATGCTATGCAATGGGCAAAACAAAATATTATAAATTCATTTTTGTTAGATAAAAAGGAAATAAAAGTGGCATTGGGAAAAATAACAAATGACAATATTGTATCTACATCAATAGAAGATGCTCTTGAATTTGCAAGCATTAAGGTTCTGTACAATCAGAAAAAACTGATGTATGTTATTGTTATCCCACTCACGAGTGGAGAAGAATTTTATAACATTATAATTAAACCTGTAAAGAAAAACAATAGAATCATAAGTACCAAATTTAATAAAATATTAAAGAAAAACAATAAAATATTTGGCATTAAAAATGAATGTACTACAACAAAAAATTTTAAAATTTGTGAACGGAAATTTATTAAACGGAGAAAATTCATCTTGTCCAATTTCTGACGGTTACCATATACCTAAGATAGAAAATATTTCTCCAGGTGTAATCCTCCTTAATAATTTTGTTGGGACAATAAACAATAAGACCGTTAACGGGACATTTTTGATCAAATTCCATTGAAAATAAATAACAAATTTTATAGAAACTTGGAAGCTCCACTTTTGGAAGCTTCATCACCCCCAATTCAGCAAACGCCGGTCGAAGGTGAGTTCTCAAACTTGTTATCCTTGGAGATGTTGAACCACTTGCATATCAATAAAACTAAGCGTATCCATGAGCTTGGGTCAGACTCTGCAATCACTAAATACACCAGTTACGCATTATTTGTCCTTTTAAGTCTATGTCTTACCCTGATAAGGCTTTTTGCAAAAAATAAAGAAAAAGTAATTTTGAATTTGAATTTGAATTCGAATTTGAATTTGAATTTGAATTTGAATTTGAATTTGAATTTGAATTTGAATGTGAATTTGAATTTGAATTTGAATTGAGTTAAATTGAAAACATTTCTTGTGTCATAAAAATGACGGAAATTTTTCGAAATTGTCTTAAACTTAAACACTATTTTACAGATTCAGCAAGGTGCCTATATATCTGTTATTGTGTCGTGAATCTCGCAAAACCTTTATTGTTTCGAGAGAGTGTCCTAAATTTCGAATGATATTTTATGAGTTAAACAAATTGCCTTTTATATTGAAATTATTTTATAAATTCAGCAAAACGACGATACATTGCCTTTCAGTCAAAAGTCGCCCAAATGTGTTGTTGGCTGATCGAAGTGGCAAAAATTTCTGAGGTTGTCAGTAAGTCTTCTGCAAATATATTGTAAAATATGTACTATACTTCAAAAAAGCAGGCTCTTTTTGATCCTTTTTTCTAGCGTGTATACTGATTCTCTGCTTAGCACTTACTCTTTTGTTGTTGCTGCTGTTCTCCGTTGTTGTAGTTGTGGCCTGCTGGTCCACTTCCTGCTGTTGATGTGTTGTTGTTTTATTTCGTTTTAAATTTTTTGTAATATCCACAAAATTTAGAATTTTAATTTCACTGTCACTCAAAGTTGTTTTTTATTGTAATTCAGGGCCACTGGAAAAAGGAATTATTCCTGGATTACGGCACTTTTGGAGTTTTTAGGTCACGGTATTTTCTTGTTTGTAAAATAGCAAAATTCCACTTTTTTTGTCTTTCCATGTTTATTTGTAAAACACTTTTTATCCGGTACGAAGAACCAATTGATTATTGTCGAAAATTATTTATTTAATTTTTTTATTTTAGTTAGCTTGAGTATAAATACCTAAAATTATATTTTTAAAATTGTTCGTATATGTTCCAAAATTTGTTTTGTACTGTTTGTGGGATATACACCCGATATTTTTGTCACTTAATGACTTGTTCACTTTATGTTTGGCTCACTTCAGGGCAGAATCGATCGCAGAAATTAGAACTCAAAACTGGACAGTCCCGTTGTTCTTACTGATCATTACTGGTAAGATGGCATTAGCAGAAAGACGTATAAAAGGGGAAATAAAAGCATAACATGCGTCGATATGCACATGCGAATTATAGATGTATGAACTCACGCACATGCGTATGTAAATTTTGGCGCCGGTTAACATTCGTCGAATTTTAGACGATAAAGCATTGTAAAAAAAGTGCAACTTTCAGAAGGGCAGTGTTTTAAATGGTCCAAAAACTATTAAACTTTTAGCGAAATAGAGTTTCCCAAGGGTTTAAACTTTGTTCAATTGTATGTGTGCTTTGTACCTCACTTTTACATATAATTGCATACGCCGACAATACAACAATTCTTGTATCCAATAAATGCATAATAACAGCAATACAGATAATGCAAAAACAGGTGGATAATACCTATATACATATATACAAACAAAACAAAATTATTACACTTTAGCCATCGGCATATTGCAGAGACCCACTATGGACAGATATTCCACGTCCATAAAAATTACCTTCATACCAACTTCGAAGATGAAAACTGTTCAACAATCATTGAATTTGTTAAAAAAAAAATATAATATTAACGAGCACTTTTGGTTGAACGCTTTAAATGTGTTATATTCTGAAAATCTGCGAAAGACTTATTATGCTTTATGTTAGCCAAGCCTTTATTCCTCATACCACGTCTTCAGACAAGCCTGTAACAGTTAAAAAAATTAGACATTAAAGTTGTAAAACAAACATGCCAAATGTATTTTACGAAGGCACAAATATTCTCGGACGCATCGCTATTAACAAAACACAAGAATGAGACATAAGAGAATACAAAATAAGCAGATTCAAAAACTTGAAATGATTTACCAACATGCATATTACAAATTAGAAGCAATTCAAATTCAAAGAATAACATGAGTTTACTTATTTATTAGTTTAATAATAACTTGCAATCAAAATTATAAGCTGAATAACAAAGCTAGCTAGCAGTGAAATACAAGAGATATGCGTGATATTATAAAGATAATTTTCAAAAAGAAGTAATTTCTTCCATATGTATTGGTACAGTAATACATATACATACCAAAATTTGTATCCCAAGAGTAACATTTTCGCAAGTTGGTTTGGTAGGAGATACTGTAAAACTGTGCCTTAAATATTTTTCCTCGTATGTTTTGGAATTTCGGACATTGGGGTAATATGTTCTGAAGACTTTAATAGCGTGTCATCACAGTCGCTGTAGTTATACCGAATAGGCCACGGTGAGCGTTTCCTTTTATGATACTATATCCATGGTGTACAAATAATGGTTACATTTGGATGTGTTAATATTAGGATGGACCTAATTTGGGAGGAATATAAGTTGTTGTTGGAAATGTTTTTTATAAATTTTATAGCTGATAGCGATTGATAGCATGTATACTGCAATTAGTTCTGCAGTACGGTCTGAAGTAAAATTTGGTAGTAGTGACGTTATTATGAAGCTAAGGTCGCATTCCACGCTGTAATAACAACAATTTTCCCACCCATTCTCTTAGAATGTTATACTTTTGTGGAACATTTGTATAACATTGTGGTACTTTTGTCTAATTAGTACAAAGAAACGTTGAAGCTGTCACAACTTAACCACTGGGAGCTAATTTGTGGAGCGGAATATGGATTTTTTTATTTTTCTTTGCAATTTTCACAGATTATACTTAGAATTGAGGGTACTTTTGCTGCATTTTGATTTTTTGATTTTACTCGTAATATTCTTCAGCGATTCATTGAAATTTTATAAATGAGTTCGAAATAGTTTTACTGAGGCCATGTTTAAAATATTTCATTTAAGTAATAGGAGACCGTACGAGTATATCATTGCAATGTTTAGTAACGAATTTATCTTGTTGAGGTTTGATTTAGATGAAAACCCGTAAAAAGGCAAATATTTTACACGGAATACTATGAGAACGTATTACCGACACTACTATTGGAATATTTCAATTAAACTTGGTACTTCACAGATTAATTATATTGACTTATTTTCTAAAGGGACCTAAATGTATACCGATAAGACTATCGCATTTATAACGCTTATTTACAACTATCCAAGTAGTTTTAAGTTTTCGGGTTTTGCTAGGAAACCATTTGAAGATTGTCCATGCACGATCAAGATTTACGTCTGCGATTTTAAATTTGTCGAAATGAGGGCGAGTAAATATTATTGTTGTTTATTTGTGTTCTGTTGAGACGGTTTATGTGGGAGTGCACACGCTTCTATTTTTTGAATAATGAGCTAAATTCTTCGTATGTTTGTATTGTGGTCAATCGGTCATTTCTAAATAGTGTCTATGTCCTTTGTCAAAGAAGAAAAATGTGAAACATAGTATTATACGTTGCCTATAATTTCCCAAATTTAACATAATATATTTTCTCAATTTGCTTCAAACTGAAATCGGTCAATCAGTTTCTAAACGGTGCCGAACATCACTAGCGTATATATGTACACACTGCTGAAAATATCGCTTCTGAGAGTGTGGCTTATAATCCGAATTTGTCGATTCCGCGGCGTTTTCACCAATTGGGCCCTTCTTACGGGTCATGATGGCGTTTGCATTTGGATCTACATAAGTCCAATTCACTCAACAATTATATCCGGCTAATAACGCCATCGATATGCTGATTGAGCGCTACAGCAACAGGGCAGATTTTGCGAACAACATTTTTTTTAGCGATTACGTCAACAAGCAAACTGTCGCCTGTGGGGCTCGGGGAACCCAGAATTGATCGTAGAAAAGCCATTGCATCCGTGACGGTTAGTTGCGCATTATGGTCTGGGGAAGTCGCTGGACTGTATTTTTCCGAAAGTGATAATTCCCAAACATTGGAACGTTTGAAAACCAACATTCGTCTAGTTATCGCCGAGATGCCGTCCAATCAGCAAGGCGGTCATTTAAATGGCATTGTATTTCGTACACAAGTTTCATCGAAATCATAGCTTTGTGTATATTTTATTTATTTTTATCTTTTAAACCGAAAAATGGATAGCTCTGTATAATTTTCAACAAGATTTTGAAGAGGAAAAAAATATTCCGTCATCTGTGCAGAGATTTACAAAGAATTCAGATTCTAAATAGTTGTCGCTTTACTTACAATTGTATAATTTTTAATTGATTTATTTGACTTTCATTTATATTGAGGATGCTGAACTCTTCCCACGGCATCGGCACTGTAATATAATGGGTGATTTTCCAGTTACTGGTGAGTTTTCAAAACTTACGCAGCCCAGACAGTTCGATGTTCCGGTGACGTATTTCATACATTCTTCTTAAATTTTTGTTTTGTTACATTTTACTTTTTTGTTGTTCTTTCTAATTTTCGTTTTTGTTTGCTTTATTGAAGTTTTATTAGGTTTTGCTTTTATTTGTTTCATCTATGTGCTTTTATTTCCTTAACATTTTGCTTTTAATTGCTTTCTACACTTTTTTTTATCTGTTTTAATAACGTTTTTGCTTATTCGGGTTTTATTAACTGATTCCTTTTGTTCGCTTTTTAACGTTTGTTTTAATTTTTTATCAACTATTTATTTTTCTTTATTCTATCAACTTTTCGCTTCTATGAAAATTTAATTTAATTATTACATTTTAATTTTTTATTGTCCACGCTCACTTGTTCTATTCTTCGGCTTGAAATTAATTCAAGAGTGGGTTTAAGCTAAGTTGTTAACAAGTTACTTATTCTATTTTTATGGACCTGGCTCTTTGCCGTAGTTGTTAAAACTGAAAGCTCTTTGCAGCTCAAACATATCGTTCACTCCAATGTTGTGCATCCAAAATGTTGATCTTGCGCCTCATGTAATATAACAGCTTTCGGTTTAACGCTGCAAAACATTCATAGTTATTGCTGGTGGGAATTTGCTTATGAGCAGTATTCCCTAATTTTAATTGACTTTAACTTTTATAGGTGTTGCATATATTTATTATATTATTATACTATGTACGTTATAGAGCTGTTATAAAAAAAGAAAATATGTAAACCTTAGGTGAACCGCTGAACTAGCTGAATAAAACTTTGTAAATACATATGCATGAATAATTGTTCATTAACACGAGTATATCCATTGTTTGCAGACAAATGGTACAGTTAGAAATAAATAAAATTTACTATCAAGAGAAAAAAAATATTGATAATCTTATTTAAACAAGTACTATGATATATTCTAAAAAATCACTGAGAGTGTACGTTTCATCAAAAAAGAAACATTATACATTCATATTTTATCGGACAACCGAACTGTCTACAGACAAACAGCAAGTTTGACATAAATAAAATTTACTATCAACCGAAAAAATAATGATAATCTTATTTAAACATGCACTATAATATATACTAAAATATCACTGAGAGAATATGTTTAATCAAAAAAGCTACTTTCACTAATTAAACATCCTTATTTTATCGGACAATCGAACCTAACAATTATTAGGTTTTAAAGGGAATTTAAATACTATATTCGTGATAAGGACTCCCAGATTCAAAGAAAATATTATATCTCCTGCAAAAAGTTGCTGTTACCCGCTGCTTTGCTCTAACATACCCGCAAAATATTATTCGCTTATTAAAACATCAATTTCTTATTCGTTTGTTTTACCTTCAGCTTGAAGGCTACACTGCATTATTAATTAATAACTTAAATATTTACTACCAATAGCAAATTCAACAACTTCCGCGTAATAGTGGGTACTACAGAAAGTACATTTTTGTTCAATATACTGGAAAAATAAATAAAAGTCACTTGTGTGCAAGAATAAAATTGCAATTGAATAATGCCGCTTATCAGTAAAGGCAATTTTAAAGGAATTAGAGGAGAAAATAATAACAAAAAGAGTTGGCCAATAAAATGCATTATAATGTCTTTGGCTAGTAGCACGTATTTTACTAATAAGTTTGTACTTGGTTATGTTTGTTACATATACGCTTTTCACCCAAAGACAGCAGAGCATTCACTAGTTTGTAAATATTTCTGACGAGTAACAAGTATGAAAAGAAGTTTAAAATGTTAGGCAGATACATTTTAAGCCAACAAATGAGCAACAAAAAATTAAATTTATTGAGTGTGTAAACAATTAATAACAATGAATAAATTTTTCTTAGGTATGAAAGTCTCTTTCGTTTCAAAACTGCTAGTCATAATAATAATTCAGCCTAGTTTTGAATGGTGATACAGTAGGCTAAGGTGAGAAGAAATCTAAAAATGTCAAAAAATCCAAATGTCAACATAGTGAACAATATGTAGAAAAAATACCATAAAAATAAAATAGAATAACTAGAAAAGAATATAAATGTTAGGTATTGATTTCCAAACGCTTAAATGTGTTCTTATTTATAGGTATATTCGAGTGCGTTTTTATCGGTATTCTAGAACTTCTGAACGCCGGAACCAAATTTTTATATTTGGAAAGAAACCTGCATGAATTGAAAGTAGTAGAACGTCCATATGTAGAACAGCACAAAAGTAGTAGAAAGTAGTAGAACACCCATATGTAGAAGAGCAGAAAAGAGTGAAAATTGTTATTTTTTTTTTTGTGTGAGTCCATATCCAGGTTATCACAATTAATTTAAAAATCGAAGTGCAGGAACATGAGCAATAAATACAAATTCTTTAAAAAATTTAAAAAAAGGATCAAGCTTCGTGAATATACGCACCGGATATTACACCAAAAAAGTGGAACAAATTATATTAATGAAGAAAAAGTTATAGTTGAATTTGTCTGCCTGAGTGATTAAAAGGAAAGTGGATGGATATAATAATCCATTTGAAAGGGAAGCAGGGGCTTAAAAATTGGATGGAGTTCCTATTTCTATAGCAATTATTCACGCAATGAACAAATTTTTTTTGCTTATGTTATTTGCCATTCTTTCTCTATTGCCTTTTTGAAAATTAATGTTTCTTTTGGTTATTTGTAGTTATTATGCGTTCGAAAATAAAGGGTTATCCACCAGTATGGCATATTTACAAATTACTACAGAAGTAGCGAGTCAAACCTAAGCTTTCAACCAAACAACATTTTTCTCAGCGACATAGCTTATTTATCACTGGATAGTTATGTCAACAAGAAAAATTGTAACATATAGGGCTCGAAGAAACCAGAAGTGATTGTGGAAAAGCCACCGCATCCGGAAGAAGTGACTGTTTGGCGCGCATAATATTCTGAACGTGTTGTTGAGCCGTATTTTTTCGAAAACTACTTCAAAATGATCCACTGCTGCAGCCAATCCAGAGACGGTCATTTAAGTAACATTGTATCTCGTACGCAATATATACCATTATAATGAAATAATAATTTGTGTTTTATTTAATCTTACTTGAAATCGAAAAATTGTTCATCTTACATTATCTCTGAAATTGGAGAAGAGAATTGAGAGAATTTTGGAATTTCCCATTTCATGTTTAAAATATCGTGGGGAGAATATGCTATCGCTTAAACAATTTAGTAATACCGAACGATTGAGTAAAAATAATAATACTAAATAAAAAGAAATGACACAGGTTGAAATCTAAAATATATTTATAGAAAAAGTACAGCTAATATATGCCGAAGTAGCCGTAAAGTACTTTTAGTTTGAGCATGCATGCAACTTTCTGTATACACACGGCGAATAAGGGTTTCGCAATGAGTGATCATTCAAAAATACACTGCAAAACAATATTGTAATGACAAATGTTAACCAAGAGTAATAGACGTAATTATTTTGTATTCAATTCGCAAGGAAGGCGGTTACTACAATTTATTGAATCTTATGATAGATAAAAGCGGTACATGAAAATTACATTTGAAGGGAAACCAAGTTTTAGAAGAGTCCATCGAAGTATTTGTCATCCAAATTTATTTATCAAACACACATCGGTTATTTTCTTATTTTATAGGGATATTTTTCTACTTTGCTATTTTCCAAGGTATTTATAAATGCTATGCTAACGAAAATAATTAAAAAAAAAAACAACCAGCGTAGAAGTTTCATCTTACTTTTGCGTTAGTGCAAAATTTTGGTGGCGCCAGAAGGACGTTGTTCCTATAAAATTTTTTTTTGATTTAATGCATAATAAAAGTGACAAAATTGTAACTGTTATTCATAAAAAACTATTTTATGTGAGACGACTCACAACGCAAATTAACAACAATAATGGTTACCCGCACTTACAAGTATATTTCTGTTTAAAGTAAATTGTTCTGCAGATTTCTTAATTTTTGGGAGTGCTTAAGTGGTACACTTGCAGTTGAGATCAAATTACACTTGAAACGGAGTGTCATTCGGCCTTTTTTTCTAATGTTGGAAAATAGTTACTTAGTAGGTTTTCCGTATATTTTGCTAAGCGTTATAAATTAACACAATGAATAAAAATGTAGGTTACTGCAGTTTACCAGTTATAAATTAAATTGTATAAAAGATTAAATTCAGGCCAACTTGGGGAAGATGTAATATAATTCATGAGACAGTGTAGGCAAATTTTTTTATCAGACGCGATCTCACCATATGCGATTGGAAACAGAGACAGAATTGCTTATATATGTATATGCAAGTAATTTCGCGTTATTTAACGTAGTGTCTGAGGAAGAAGGTGCTGCATAAACAGCAGCGATGCTACCCATTGCAACGTGAACTGTTAGAGAACGCCAAAAAAAGAAGCAAAGGAGAGTATGAACTTATTTCGATCTCAAATTGTTTCACATTTAAATGGCTCGTCGATGTGGTTAACGTTTTTAGTAGCCTACTAGCCGGCAAACGTTGCTTTGCCTTCAAATTTTATTTTTATTGGAAATGTTTCATTAGCAGGAGCAGAAATAATTGATTTTTAATTTGTGGTTTGTATAGGAGGTACCACTCCCCATTGTCCAATCCCACCCATATTTGCAGCAGCACTTAAGATATGTACACCAAACCGATGTACCAAATTTGGTTCAAATACCGTAAACAGGAGCAGAAATATTGGATATTTAATTTATGGTTTGTATGAGAGGTACCACGCCCCATTGTCCAATCCCGCCCATATTTGTAGTAGCACTTAAGATATGTACACCAAACGTACGCACCAAATTTTGTTCAAATACCGTAAGCAGGAGCAGAAATAATTGATTTTTAATCTTTTGTTTGTATGGGAGGTACCACGCCCCTTTGTCCAATTGGACCGAATTGTAAATCTAAACCATTCCGGGCACCACCCAGACGCATATACAAAAATTTATGCGAAGCGGTCCAGCCGTTTAGGAGGAGTTCAGTGACAACGTCCGTACAGTAGAATTATATATATATATAGTAGCCTATAATTACGTGAAAACTGCTAAGAAAAAGAATGAAGATATGTAATAGGTTTTAGACCCCTTAAACCAATAACTGACCAGATATCCATAACACGGCAAATCATAAAATGTAAATCAATTAATCGATAACAGCCTCCAACATTGGGATAAGAAAAATATTTTTTAAGGCATATCCTGCAATTTGATATTTAAATAAACCAATAGGACTGTATATTATTACACTGATCAAAGCGAAGTATTCCGAATATAGCCAAAATATTGATCCATTTTATATCAGTCGGCAGCATATCTATAAATTTTAACAGTTTTATGGATTTATTGGTTATAACTTGTAAACTTAGTTTAACTAAATCCAACAAATGCCGCGTGTTGTTGTCATCGCTATAAACTGTAAGATGCTACAGCAGCGTTCAAATCAACCACAATTAATTTCTATTATAATCAATTGTTACGCTTGAGGTTATATACGAGTATAGATTTTAAAAAAGCTTGTGGTTTTTATTTCTTCCTTCTATTATATAATTATAGAAATTATTACATTTATTGAAACGGAGAAAAAACCCTTGTGCATCTGCGCCGGCCCCCGGCCGTTTTCCAATGGCGCCTTCAATTTATCTAATTGTGGATATAGTAGTCCGCATTAATCGTTTAATTTGCTGAGGGATACTCAAAAAAGACTACTCCCTTGACATCCACCAAATCGACGACATTACCTTCCTAGTGTGAAGGCCCGCTTAAGAGATAGGTTGAGTTTAGTTTGGTTTCCGCCATGATCTTTTCAGCGTTACATTGTTGTAAACTATCAACTTTTCTTTCCCGGTGATGATGTTCTCAAGAACTGGTGTCTTGATATTTCTTATCCTAAGGTTATCGCAGACGTCAACGCAATTCAGTCGGTTCGCCTCAGTAAGGGAATGAGGCACCCATACATCGAGGTTGCTTACAAATCCGAGCCCTTTTATGACCCCGTGAACGGTTGAGACTGATTTTTTGATTATTTCAGCAATTCCCTTAACGTTTCCGTTACGTCCGTTACGGAGAAGTCGTCCGTAGAAAATCTTTTGAACCATTTCTGGCAAGGTCTTTCATTTGGTCCATTTTCTTCGTAAACACTTTTCATTTCCACTTTTAGACATTTTTTTAACGCTATAACTACTGACGACTAGAACGAGAACACAAGTAAACAATAGTAGAGAAATAGTTAGAGAAGGGGTGGTAGAAAGTTATGATAGTGGTTGAAGGAACTCTACGTCATGAGAAGTGACGTATGTTGAACAACACGAAAATTAAAAAAATAAATTCTTCGCTTTCACTGAAAATATTAAAATTCCTAATGCAACATATATAAAAAATATAAGCGTAAAAAAGCTTCACTAGAAATGACGAGAGATGATTGATTTAAATGATGGGGATCACAAATCATATTCTTCGAGAGTGCGATTAATTTATATGAAAGACGCACAAACTTAAACAAGTTAGTACACATTCAAAAATTAGAAAACTTGCAGTAAAAGCAAAACTTACAACTCGACATAAAACCATATATAGATCGATTTCTCGACACAACGTAAAAAGACAAACCAATAAACATACAGTTCCCTCTTCGGAACCTAAATATACATTGACCAACACCAACCCAAAATTCCCCTATTTGAGACTATAGTAGAGAGCAAAGACTGGGCGAACAGTATAAAATAGGAAACAACAAAAAATAATGCACTCAATGTTGGCGTCACTCATTGACGACCACATAAAGAAGACGGACTTAAACGCAAGACACATACAGGTATGTTCCAAAAAAGTAGTGGAATTAAAGTAAAATGCGATCTGAAAAGTTAACATTGCGTTTTGGATGTTCTGCAAATGAAGTGATTTGTTGTTTCATTTTCTCATATGAAATGAAGTTCGAAAACAGAAGTTGTAAACAGCTGATATTGACCTGAAAATAAAAAACTACTATTTGTGATTTTTTGTGCATAAAATTAAAGGATAAGGAAATAGTAAGGGCAAATAAATAAATATAGGTTAAATAAATAATGAATGCGGTGCTAGTGTCCACAGTATACCAAATCAATGAATACGCGAGCAAAATTACAAAGACGAATTTTCCGGGATCACTCAAATCCTCTGGATGTGGACGACACTACGTAAGTACACAGATGTATGTACTTAAGTACATTCAATATACTTTTAATAAAAACTATTAGGTTTTTACAAAATTATCGCATCAACAAAGATGCATTTCGTAACATTTTACATTGCATAAAATTGAGACTGCCCAAGTCATCCATTCAGGCAGAACTACAGCTTGCCGCCACATTAAGATTTTTAGCTGAAGGAGGATTTCAACGAGTGGTCGGAAAAGACACTAATGTGGTCTTAGCACGGAGCACCACCTGCAAAATTTTAAATCGAGCGCTTATTGTTCTAGAAAAATATATTTGTCCTAGGTGGATTAAATTGAAAATGACAGTTGATGAACAGTTGTCTAAGCGCCACTTTATGCAAAAATTTGGTATTCCCGGTGTAGTAGGATGCATTGATGGAACTCACGTGGAAATTACTAAGCCGCAAAAAGATGTTACAAATCTTCCAATTTTACATGGCCCCCTTTTTCCAGGTCTGGATAGTTTTGCATAAAACGTAGCATTATTGCGTCCTGCGTTGTATTCTTGCGTTTTCCCCTTCAAACAAGGAAAATTTTTATTCAACAAAAGGAATCTGACCACTTTTATTTATTATACTTACATGTTTATTTGCAAAAATTTTTGTTTCACAATAAAATTTCAAAGTATTTTTAAACCACTTCTTTTTGCCTAAAAGTAGTTTCTAGAACAATGCACTACGATTTGATGTTCGAAAACAAAACAGAAATGAAAAGTAGAAAGTAAAATTCAGAATACCCAAGTGTCAAATTGAAGTGAATACAAACTACTTTTACTTCAAAGTAGAATCTGGAACATACCTGATACTCTTACTAGACACAGTGGGATAAACAAAGACGTCTTTGGCAAAGGGAGGCAATGAATAACAAAGACAATTTTAAAAACCTTATCCGTATATGAAAGAATAAGTAGGCATTCAACGTCGATGTTACAATATAAAAGTAACAGATTAGTTGAGAATTTATTCAACATGAACCTGATAAGCTTAATGAATATCGCTATTCCATAATATATGGATAAATCCGGCTTCCGACTAAAAATGAGAAAATATAGGGGAATTTACCCATACACCCAAGGACTTATCTATGCGAATACTCACATTTTGCATCAAAAACAACAGGTATTTCTAACACGAAGATAAAATGTATAACTAAAGGGAATGCCCATGGGATCAACCACATAACCTATAATTGCTGACATCATAACTGAAGAATTAAGACGGCCGGAATTGAAAATCAACTAAGGTGATGCCAGGGGCACAACAGTTGTTTTTCGATAAGTTCGATAATACATATGTAAACTTTTGAAATGAGGTAGTAGTAAAAAAAGGCGCAATTTTGTAACTTTGCAAATATATTGTAGAATATGTCATGGCGTAAAAACATAAGTTATTCCGATTTCAATGTTATAAACCAATTAAAGTAAAGCCGAATGTTTGTGCCAATTTATTATTATTATTTCTGTCCAAATAAGTAAACCGCACCTTTGAATTTGGCTGATCCGTATCCAACGTCTGATTTGCATTATTACCTCCCAATATTGTGTCTAAATCGTGCCGGATTTAGGGTCCTGATCGAAATTCGGAGTACTTTAACCGAAATTTTATTTTACCAAGTATGTGTTCCGTGGGGGAAAATTTGTAAATAATTTCGTACATGTTTTCGCTTAAAATAGAATTTTGGATTACCGACCAACAAAAAGAAAGATGAATCGAAAAAATTAAAGACACAAACGTTCCATAACAGTTAACAGACCATTCAACACCAAAACCATTAAACATTGAAAATATAATTTAAAGATTTCACAGCGTTATTTATCGTGTTCATATGCATTACTAAAGCCCTTCTAAAGCGAGTTTTTTTTAGTAAAACGACAACACGTTTTTATGGCGATAAATATTAAAAAAAATACATAGTGAAAACTAATAACGTAACACATTTCTATTCAGATGCAATTACATTTTTTTAGTCATTCGACAATATCATCATCGTGTTTAGCGAACTTTACAGTGATCTGGTTTAGTGTTCTTTAAACGGGAGTGGAATTCTTTTGTTTTGAAGAGAATAATTCCAATGACAATAAAGAGTCATAAGATTTTACTCAATCGACTTTAGGCTCATATATACAAGGTGGGCCATATGAGTGTTGGCGATTTAATTCTTCAATTTCTCGGTAACGCGCGGCGCAGGGTGGCGGGGGGATATGTTGTTCGCTGCGCTTTCTGGAAATTTAGTCGCCATGGAGCCGTACACGGAAGTGCAGCGTGCATTTTGTGTCCGAGCGTATTACGAAAATAATAAATCAGTGATTACTGCACGACGTTTGTATCGGCATGAACACGGTTTAAACGATTTAAGTGAAGTTCCAAGCGCCAATGTGATACGAAAATGGATCAGAATGTTTGAAACAACCGGCTCAACAGTACCAATTACGGTTCGTTGTCGCCCAGTTTCTGCAAGATCAGCCGACATTGTGGAGCGTGTTCGTGTTTCAGTTCAGCGAAATCCGCAACAGTCAACACGTAAGAGAAATCAGTTTTTGGATGTCAAAAGAACAACTTTACGACGAATTTTGAAACGTGATTTGCATTTGAAAGCTTATAAGATTCAGATAGTCCAAGAATTACAACCCGATGATGCCAATAACCGACTTAATTTTGTTTTTCCTGGAAACTCATTTCGAAGAGGGGGATATTGAATGGCCCCCACGTAGTCCCGATCTCTCTCCATGCGATTATTTTCTATGGGGCTACCTCAAATTGGTAGTCTACGAGAATAATCCGACCAATTTAGAGCAGTTGAAGAGGAACTTTATTCAGGAAAGTAGCAAAATACCGAGAACAACTTTTCAACGAGTTTTCCAAAATTTGCGACTTCGGTTCCAAGAGTGTCAAGCAGCCGAAGGAAGCCATATGGAAAACATTATTTTTAAGTCTTAAAAATTCTCATGCTTCTGCTTTTTAAAAATACAAATATATTTTTTTTATGTTTCGTAGTTTTTCTTTAATTGAATATTTAAACCGCCAACACCCTTATGGCCCACCCTGTATATATATACGTATACGAGGCCAAACCACTATTAATTCGTACAGCAAGCACTTTTATGCCAATGTAAAATGTAAAGGTACATATTTTATGAAATAATATTGACAACAACATTAAATTTATACTTTTATGAAAGCTTGTTTTATTATCTTTAATTTCATATGTAAATATATGCACATATCATGATAAAAAGTCTTGAAAACAGAAATTTACGGGAAGTCCATTTATTTTAATGGAAAAAATTTATTTTAATGGAAAAATTTGAAAAAAATTTTGCAAATATGGGCGGGATTGGACGAAGGGGCGTGGTACCTCCCATACAAATCACAAATTAAAAATCCATTATTTCTGCTCCGGCTAACAGTATGTGAACAAAATTTGGTATATAAGTTTGGTTTACATATTGTAAGTTCTGCTGGAAATATGGGCGGATTGGACAAATAGGCGTGGTACCACCCGAAGAAATCAAAAATTAAAAAAAAAACATTATTTCTGAACCTGTTATAGGAAAATTTAAGTTTTTCATATACTGACATTATTTCACTTCTCATTTTTCTATGTATGAGAAACTTTTAGGAGAAACTCAAACACCTAACTTTGTCAATCATGTCGCCTTCTTTTCACTCCTCAATTTTTTTACTTAGCCTAAGCTTAAACTTTAAAAAGTTCCTAATTAGTGCTATTTGTGAAAATTGTTTACGAGCCTTATTCAGTGCTATTGTGTTTGCTGCAAAAAGTGCAAATTTTAAAATACAATTAACCATGCGCTCAAATTTTTCGTGCAATATAATATAGGTGTTGGTGAGTATAATTTCAGCAATAACTTTTTTTATAAGAAAAAACGAAGAACATTTTCTTTTCTTCTTCTTCTCTCTTCTCTTATATATAAAAATGAATTTCGGTCAGAAACAGTGTTAGATTATAGTATTGATTTTGTTTTCAATTAACTTTCATAATAAGTGAGTGAGATGCCGCCAATCAGACGTAGGAACATTGGTCGCAGAGGCCGTACGGCTACAAGATCCAGAAATTCTCGAGTGATTGAAAGTCCTGAACATCGAGCAAATCGTATTGAGAGGAACAGCCAACGGATATTAGAATCCCGATTAATTCAGTCACATGAAGATCAAGTCATACGAAATGAAGATAATCGATTGAGACAGAGACGTCGCATTGCATCTATTAATCGATCGGATGATAATCATCAAGTAAACAATACAGCTAGACGCGTACAACGACAGATTATTATCGTACAGCCTTCCGCTATGATGCATCTACTGATTATTCTACGGATAATAATGTTGTAATCGGGTCTATGAGCATTGGTTGTTCTCATTGCAAGGCTCTGAAATTTCCCAAAGAATCTCCAGGGTTATGCTGCGCAAATGGAAAGATAAAACTACCACCATTCAACCCACCACCTGAGCCACTGTATTCGTTGGTTTCTGAATCAGCACCTCTTTCGAAGCCTTTCCTAAACAATATACAAAAATACAATTCTTGCTTTCAAATGACTTCGTTCGGCGCCACGAACATTGTCCGAGACAATTTTATGTCGACATTTAAGGTAATTAATTTGTCACATGTAATTAAATTACATTTTTCATCAGTTCACACCACCGTTGCAGATTCAAGGTCAAATTTACCATAGAGCAGGATCGTTGTTGCCAAACGTTGATGCAGACCATCAATTTCTGCAAATATATTTTATAGGGAACTCAAACGATAAAGTCGCTCAACGTTGCGCATACAATGCCTCTACTAACCGGGAAATAGTCCAACAGCTGCAAAGTATCCTTCATGAACACAATGCATTAGTTGGGTTGTTCAAAACGGCACTTGAACAGATGCCGTCAGGCATATATAAAATTGTTATATATGCCGATAGAAGGCCAGCTGGGGAACACGCCAGAAGATTCAATGCTCTAACTGTCGATGATGTTGCAATAGTTGTTGTAGTTGAAAATTTGGCTTCACGTGATATTGTTCTCCATCGCCGTAACGACC
>JAHXMU010000735.1:39113-72909 GCA_019455685.1 Philornis downsi | reverse complement strand
TTACCATTATACAGGAGCAAATAGATCTCGGAAACGAGATGGCTCATTTGTATAACTCCCTGAGCGAAGTCGCTCAGGGCAACGCCAGGACGGAAGAACTGCGTGAAAATCTCAATTGTTCGGTAGCTAAATTTAGTAGCTTACCACAACAATTTGAGACAAATGATAGGAATCTTCGGCCGCCATCTGCAACCGTGAAACGAAATTCATATTTCAAATCCGATTTCGTTGAAAAGGTGCGAGAAGTGATGAAACACTTCGAGGGTCTCTCCAATCATTTGGAGATCAGGCTACAAAAGGAAGAGACGATCTTATCATCCAGTGTAACTACCGCAAGCGCGCCTGATGGTCAGGATGAGAATCAGACTATGGGAGTGGAAAATTCCACTACAGAAAAAGGCGAATGTCGCTCAAAAGAGCACGAAAAAGCTACGCTTTTAAAAGATTGGGTTAAGTTGAAGCCAATCAATTTGCCTCAACAGAACGATACTTTCCTATGGAAGAAACAGGGGATAGTTCGAAAATTCCAGTATGTCTTGGACGAATTAGAGTCCAAGATGGAAACGACAAAAAAGGGGAAAACGTCAATGGAAATTTTAAGGGAAAAATATAAGAAGAAGAATTTATCTGGAAGAATTTCCAGATGACGACTTGACGGAGTGTTTCTATGCACTCAGGGATAGATACTTGGAAATTCCTGCCATAGAAAGTGATATGAAATCACTTTCATTTACTCTACCCCCTATAGACATTCCAAGATTCAGTGGAAATATCACTGAATGGGAAACATTCAGAGAATTGTTTGAGCAGTTAGTGATTGCTCAGCCGATTCCTAACACACAAAGAATGTGTATATTGAAAGCAAAAATATCTGGTGAGGCAGCTCGAAAAATTTCAAAGTTGCCTGCCAGAGATGAAAACTTGGAGACGGCCTGGAACATTTTGGTTGAAAGTTATTCAAACAAAAGGGCAACAGCATCAATTTATTTTAAAGCTCTGCTGAATGCGCCTTCTGTAAATTATGCTTCACAAAGTGTGAAGAATTTTTTGGAAGGAGTAAAAGAGAGTTTGCAAGCACTTAGTGCAATGAAGCTTGAAGGGGAGGAAATGTACCAAGCGTTCATGTGTTTTGTTTTGCAAAGGAAACTGGATGCTCATCTGAGAATTCAGTTTGAGCAGCATTTGGGAAATTCACGGGAGCTTCCAAAAGTGGATAGTCTTATTGAATTTCTTAACCAGATGCATTATTCCTTGGAGGCAAGCCAACAATTCTCAGGTGGAAGTCATTTGAGGTGGGAAAATCCTTCAGGACCAGTAAAATCTTGGGAAACAGGTCGAAAATTCGACAATCGCTCGAAATTGGGAACAATTCAGAGAATGGATAACCCCAAAGAGTTCTTAGGGACGCCAAGGGACAAATGTCCGCTTGGCTGTTCGGTTGGTCATATGGTGTATAGATGCTCTAAATTTAGGAGCCTTCCCATTAAAGAGAAATGGGAATCGGTAATGAAGAGCAACATATGTTCCAAATGTTTGAGTGTTGGGCATATCAAAAGGATGTGCGCCGGCAACTTTAAATGTAAAATCTGCGATGGGGATCATCATTCCTTACTGCATAGAGAGAAAGGAATCCCCAAAAGTGCAGCAGTAAATGACAGAGACTATGAAAAATCATGTGTGCTTCTGTCGACCGCAGTCGTTCAAGTGAAGAATGGCGAAGGTGATTGGACAAACTGTCGTGTTCTTCTTGATAGTGGTTCTCAAGTCTGTTTGATTACCAAAGCATTTAAGAACAAATTGAAATTGAATGGGTTGGAAACCTCTCGAGAAATTGAAGGTGTTTCAAAGAATAAGTCTTCCATTAAAGAAAAGGTTGGTATCAATTTACGGTCTAGAACGTCAGCTTATGCCACTCATCTAGATGCGTTGGTAATAGAAACCATATTGTCCAACATTCCAGAAACGAAAGTAATAGCGGCAAAGTTGCCAGAAAATATTAAGCTCGCAGATCCGGAGTATAACATTCCAAAGGGAATTGATATGCTTATCGGTGCAGAGTTATTTTTCGACCTAATGGCTGAAGGTAAAATCGGTAATGCTAAGGACGTAATTTTTAAAAATACTAAGTTAGGTTGGATTGCCAGTGGTCCAGCTTTAATTGACAAGTCGTGGCCACCGTGCATCAACACACATGTGACGAACTTTTGTCTAAGTTTTGGGAGGTGGAAGAAGTCCCTCGAATAAATATGTTCACGGTGCAGGAAAAGCAATGCGAAGAATTGTTTGATAAACATTTTCAAATTGCAGTTGATGGTAAGTTTAAAGTAAAATTACCATTTAAAGAAGATCTAAAAGTACTTGGAAATTCCCAATTGGTAGCAAAAATACGATTTCTTGCTTTGGAGAGGAAGTTGGGAAAAGATTCTCTGCTAAGGAAACAGTATCACGAATTTCTAAGGGAATACATGGTACTGGGCCACATGAAAATGCTGCTTAGGTTGTCGACGGTTAACGATGGCTACTACCTACCACATCATTGTGTTTTAAGGCCGGAGAGCTCGTCGACAAAGCTAAGGGTGGTGTTTGATGCTTCGTGCAAAACCACATCAAATGTATCACTTAATGATGTGATGCATGTGGGTCCTAAAGTTCAGGAGGATTTATTTAACATTTTACTCCGGTTTCGCAAACATAGGTATGTATTTTCAGCGGATATTGAAAAAATGTATAGGCAAATATGGGTGGATGAAAGCGACCAAAAATACCAACTCATATTTTGGCGCTGGTGTCCAGAAGAGCCCATTAGGACATTTGCTTTGAAGACTGTTACGTATGGAACGTCTTCGGCTCCGTATTTGGCAGTGAAATGCTTGCAAAAGATTGCCTGCCTGAGAAGTAAGCAGTTTCCTATCGAAACTGATGTTATCCGCAGTGATTTCTATATGGATGACTTGATGACAGGAGGGGATTGTCTGGAATCCGTAAAAGAGCTTAGGAAGAACGTCCATAACATTCTATTGGAGTATGGAATGCCGTTGAGAAAATGGTGCGCAAATGACATGACCATATTGGAAGGCATTGATGCAAAGGATATTGAAGGAGAGTTAGACATTGAGTCTGGTCTTTCGGCCTATGTAAAAGCATTGGGAGTGATTTGGAATCCGAAGGCGGATACGATTGGTCTCAAATGCAATTTGCGGAGAAGATTTTGAAGAGAACAATTTTGAGTGAAATTGCAAGACTGTTCGATCCCTTGGGTTTAGTAGGTCCTGTGACGGTGACAACAAGAATGTTGTTGCAGGATTTGTGGAAATTAAAGGTCGATTGGGATGGGCGGTTACCTGCTGAGATTGAGGCAAAATGGAACACCATAAGAAAAGACTTTCAGTTTTTGAATAAGGTGAAAATAAATCGCCATATAATTTGCGTTAATTCAAAAAAGGTTGAGTTGCATGGGTTTTGCGATGCATCCATGAAAGCTTATGGAGCTGTTGTATATGTGCGATCGACAAACGTACAGGGGGACATATGTTCAAGAATAGCAGCATCAAAGTCAAGAGTATCTCCGATTAAGGTCGTGACCTTGCCAAGGTTGGAACTCTGTGCGGCAGCGTTGTTAGTGGAGTTAATGCAAATTGTAGTTAAGAGTTTGAGGATTGATCCTGCCACGACTAACATAAGATATTATTCCGATTCATCTATTGTGTTGAATTGGATAAAAATTGCACGGTTGCAGATTTTTGTATCGAATAAAGTATGTATGATTCAGACTAATAGCGATATAGCCAGTTGGAGCCATGTTCGGTCGGAAGATAATCCGGCGGATCTAATTTCAAGGGGGCAATTAGGTAAGGATATGGTCAATAATACATTTTGGTTTGAAGGGCCCAATTTTTTGAAAGAAAACTTACAGGTGTTGAAGAGGGAATGCCAAGTTGATGACATTCCTGAATTAAAGAAAAGTTTTAGAGTGTTGCTAGCCGCAGAAAAGTGTTCTGTTTGGAGGAATATCAACCACAGGAATAAGTTTCATACCCTTCATAATGTTTTAGCGTATGTGCTTAAATTTATAAACATGACGAGGAAGGGAAAACAAAAATCATTTATCGAGTATAGAAACAACGCTCTTAGCCTAATGGTAAAAGATGTGCAAAGCGAACACTTTGCGAGCGATATTAAATCTTTAAAGGCTGATGGCAGAGTACCAAAGTCGTCAAAGCTGCGAACTCTATGTCCAATGTTGGAAATGGAGGGTATTTTGCGCGTAGGAGGAAGGTTAGGTAATAGTGGTTTAACATATGACATTAAACATCCTGTAGTGCTGCCCTATGGCAGTAAGATGGTTGAATTAATGGTGGAACGATTGCACTTGGACCACCTTCATGTAGGTGCTCAAGGGTTGTTAGCGATATTGAGACAACAATTTTGGCCTTTACGGGGACGGCAGTTGGTGAAGAAAATTGTGGGCAAGTGTTATAGGTGTTTCAGGGTAGCGCCAAGGAATCTACATCAAATGATGGGTCATTTACCTGAAGATCGCGTGATTAGAACACGGCCGTTTCTTAATGTGGGTGTTGATTTTCTTGGGCCAATCACAATACATTATAAAATTAGGGGCAAGAAAGTAGACAAATCATACGTGTGTGTATTCGTATGTTTCGCCACCAAAGCCGTACATTTGGAGGTGGTGTCTGACTTAACATCGGCTGCGTTTGTTGGCGCCTTAAAGAGGTTTGTCGCCAGAAGAGGCTGTCCGATGAAGATTTACTCGGACAATGGCACAAACTTTGTTGGAACAGCGAATAGTTTGAACGAAGTGTATCGACTGTTTGCCAAAGAAGATCATAATGCAAGTCTGGATGATTTTTGTATTCCACGACAAATTGAATGGTTAAACATTCCTGCCAGGTCTCCACATGTAGGAGGATTATGGGAGGCGTGTGTTCACTCCGTGAAAAAACACTTTTATAGAGTGTCGGAAGGGAATATGACGTACGAAGAGTTATGCACGCTTATGGCTCAGATAGATGCGGTTCTTAATTCGAGACCTCTCGTGCCATTGTCGGATGATCCGAATGATTTCAATGTTCTTACTCCCGCAAGTTTCTTGGTTGGAGAATGTTTTTCGACTTTTGTCGATTCACCTAGAAATAAATGTTACCAGACGATGCGTGAACACTGGAAAACTGTTCAATCGAACATGGAAGTATTCTGGAAACGTTGGTCAGACGAATATTTGTCTGAATTACAGAGAAGATACAAGTGGAATGAAACTTGTAGTAATATTCAACCAGGAACACTGGTTCTTCTAAAAGAAGATAATCTTCCGCCAATGAGTTGGAGGCGGGGGAGGGTCATCCGAACGATATTAGGTTCGGATGGCTTATGTAGAATGGTAGACGTAAGGACCAGCAATGGAGAGACCAAGAGGTCAGTACACAATGTTTGTCCTTTTCCTACCACGGATGATTGGAATGAAGATTTGGACCTTCAGTCATCTTAAAATAGACCGGACAATTCGGTTATAAACGACAAATTGATAAATAATGCAAACATCGTTAAGCCAAATATAAAAAAAACAAATATAAAGCTAAAAAATAGAAATGTAATTGGCATCTTAATAAGTTTATTAGCAATTTTAAGTCCGGCAGTATGTAATGTAAGCTTAAATATGTTTAAAGATAAGCCAGGTATTTTATTCGAGAAGGTCGCAACGGTTGGGCTGACGAAGACAGCGTGGGACATCGTGGTGCATATCAACATCAGTGACTACAGAGCTGCCAAGGAAAGCCTATATGAAGCCATGAGGTCAACAGATCAGTTACGGGAATCGAAGTCTGCAATGCAAGTCAAAATGAAATATTCCAGCTCATTCAAAATCAGCATGAGGTCATTATGGCGGCGACTGGAAGGATGAAAAGGTCGAAGAGGTCCGTTTTGCCGCGGCGCTGCGGAAGTGGCAGTGTCAAGCATAAGAAACCGAGAAGAAGTCAGCACGAAATTTACAAAGTTGTCAGCAACGATGGCAGCGGTTGCAGAAATCCAGCGAGGCTCATTAATGCCGTTTTTAACACGCGTGGAAGTTTCTTGTCAACTATTCTTCCAGTCAATAAATTTCGAAATCAGATGGATGTCATCAAAAAGAGCATAAATTCGAAGCTTAAGTTGCCAACAGAAGATCCGGTAGAGCTTGCCAAGATTTCAAGCATATCCGTGGGCAGAACGAAAGAGTTCATCCTATTCAACATTCGGGTTCCATTGCAAAGTAGTGAGCTGCTAGATGCCTATGCAATTTACGCCTATCCTATAGATCATGACGGGTTATTCGTAAGTGTGCGTCCAACCAGCCGTTACCTGTTGATAGACGAAAAGATGACTGTTTTCTACACTCTTAGCAATGACAATTTCAATCATTGTTTGCAGTTGAGGGATCAACTGCTATGTCCCCAAGTGCATCCCTTATACTATACTCGCGAAACCAAAAACTGCGAGGTACAATGTTTTATGCGACCAAGAGGAATACCAGACACTTGTGATGTGTCTATTACCAAAGTTCATCATTATTGGCAACAAACACAGGCTCCGAATACATGGATATTTTCTACTTACGAAAGAACGCATGCTGATGTCAATTGCACGGGAAAAAGAAGTCATATCACATTTGAAAGCGCCGGGCTCATTGAAATGGAACCTGGCTGGCATTTGGAGACAGCGGAAATAACCTTGTGGGCGTGTGATACATACAAATCTGATGTCAGATACGTCTTCCCAAAATTCAATCTGTCGTTGTCGTTACCAAATATGACGAGTATAAAATTGAAGGCCGACATCGAGGTATACAAAATCCCAGACATTCCCAAGCCAACTACGATCCTGGGTTTACCGACTTTACTCGACGGTCATCATCTTACTCATTATGGGAGCAGTGTCACAACGTCATCGTCATCGTGATCATGGCTCTATTCTGGATCTACAAGAAGTTTTCCAACGCGGCGTCCAACTGCCTGCCCAATGCCGTGATTGTGCCTCGGATATTGTAGGTTAGTGTAAGTTATGTAAAAAGCAAACAATATAGGTATAAGTGTACACTTGTTAAAAGATTAGGATCTTTTAAGGCCGGCAGAATGTTCAGTTATGTAACTGATTGGTATTTTTAAGAAACTGTACTTGAGTGCATGAGATTGTTGTTGTAGATTTTGGTCTCCTCGACGAGTAAATAGTCTCACATGAGGGATAGATTAGATTAGAATGTGAGATAGATTCAATTGTTTGATGTTCCCACAAGCAACCCAAAGCAATAAATGTGTAATGTTTAGGGGACTGTTTAATGCTTGCTATGTGTGTGGTGTGTAATGAACCTTTTTCCATCGATCAAAGTGAGGGACCAAAACGAAGATAAGAAAGGACACTTTGACGATTTGTTTATGTGTGCATTTCAAATATTGTATTTCAGGTAGGAGAGGAGGATAAGGAGATAAGCAATAGAATGTAAGAAATATGTTTAGATTTAAGTATTTTTGTAAAATAAAGTGAGTTTTATTCTAGAACTAAAAGAGTTCGGTTGTGTTTTTATTCCGATCAGGTCCGCGCGGGAAGTTACAGTTATAATTCTTCGCTATGTGATATCGACTGTAAGAATAGCCTTCTTGATCAGTTGGCGGTATATATTCCCGGCGCCAGTCCTGCACTATGTTTATGTGCCTGACGTATCCCACCAAATAGTAGTGAAGAAATGTATGATGCCCATCTATTCAATATTATTTAATTGAAATCAAATTTGGCAGTAAATGCTCGAATTTGCGGATTATGGTAATGATGGTAATGATGACAATTTACTTCCTTACAACGTTAATAAAAGTTTTGAAATTAATTTTACTGATAGCTTACTCAGTTTAAATTTGCTTCAAATTAATCATATCTGTAACCAATTATCTCGCTTTTTGAATTTAATTTCTGTTTCGCATGATAAAAATTATAATTTATTTGAATGTTTATTTCAAATATCGGCATCGAATGTGCATCACATTCCTACAATTATTGAATTAGAATGTTATCAGTTTTTTGATAATTCAGCAGGTGCTGATACTTTCAATTTTAACTTTAAATGTTGTAATTTTGAGGTGTTAAATTCTTTATTTTCAGGTGTTGATTGGGTAGAAATTTTTTGCGGTCAAAATTAATTCTGATTGTTGTAATTATTTTTTGGATACAGTTTTAGAATTTCGTAGAAGCAGTATTCTGTTTAAGAGCCCAAGAGCCCTTACAAACTTCCATGGCATACTAGAGGTCTTAAAACTTAAAAATCTACGCAACAAATTTAATAAAAATTTTATTGAATCTGGAAATGAGAAAAGTTATGAAAAATTTCTATTTTTTCAGAGAGAATTTAATTTCTTTAATAAATTTGTATATAATCAATTTACATTGCAAAAATAGAATGAAATTAAAAATAACCCTTGGTCATTCTGGCATTTTGTTAATTTGAAAAGGAGTGTTTCAGAAATTCCCCCGAAACATGATATTTGGTGATGTTGTATCAAGGTCATGCAGTGATTCTGTTAACTTGTTTGATTTTTTTTTTTATCAAATATTGTGTCTTTTTTGGCCCATACAGCTAGATACTCAAGTTTTTTTGATATGCTAGACATTGGTGCCATTGAACTCACTGAGGATGAGGTGTACGACGGAATCATGCATTTAAAAACCAGCTATCGATGGGATTCTGACGGTATTCGTGTTTATCTATTAAAGAAATGTGCCTCGTCACTAACTTTTGCTCTTAAATATATTTTTAGTTCTTCATTAAAGGAAGGTAACTTTATTGATAGATGGAAGTCAGCGTCAATAACACCAATTTTAAAAGATGGTAAGGAGAATGATGTTACATGTTACAGACCGATTTCTAAACTAGCAAAAAATTTTCTAAACTAGCAAAAATTTTTGAGCATATAATTTATTAGAAGTTATCTTTTCTTACAAAATCCATTATATCCTTATTCAGCATGAATTTTATCCAGGTAGATGTACCACAACAAATTTAACCATTTTCACAGAATATTGTATTTCATCAATTGAACTTGGACATCAAGTTGAAACAGTTTACACCGATTTCGCCAAAGCATATGATAAAGTATAGTGTATGATAAGTATAGTATACTTTGTGATAAGCTGCAATCTATGGGACTTCATTCCTTGATGTTGGAGTGTTTAAAATTGTATTTGTCAAGTAAAATATGCAAAGTCGTTATTAATGGTTAGTTTGCAAAAATCTGGCGTGCCGCGTGTTGGCGTGTTTTGTGACCTTTGTTGCTTAATTTATTTATATGTAATATTTCTAACTAAATTTTCTTTTATATGCAGATATAACAAACTTTGCAAATGTATAACAAAATTTCTAATATTTCTGAAGCCCTAGATCTTCAGAACGATTTAGAAAACCTTCTTTATTAGTATTCCCTCTCGTCTCGTAATCCAATTTAAATGGTTTTTAAAATTGGTGATTACAGACTCATGACTGCTGAAAATAAAATTAATTTAGAACAGGCCCGTTTTGAAGGCCGTTCCTTATGATTTACCAGCGATAAAGCGGAGCATAGTATCGCGCCCGAAATTGAACTATCAAATCTCACATTGTACGCTAGTAGACCCGTTGGCCTCTTGGGCACTTCATCTACTCAATCGGTGTTTCTATACAGTATGTCCAATTCCTAATTGCACAAAGAACTGTATTTAGATGAGTCATCGGAGGACCCATAAATCAAGAGTGCCCTAGTGACGGTCATATATCTCCTTATAACACTGTTTCACTTAAGCAAATTCTCACACGTTTTTGCGAGGTGGTGGATACCCTAAACAAATGTTACGGTCGGAAAAGAGCAGATTTTGCGAAAATAATTTTAAAACCACTACCCGGAGAGACATACATACATACATACATTATAATTGTATTGTTCAAGACTTCTGAGGAACTAGGGAAGTAGTTTGACTTCATTATCAAACAGTAGTTTGACTCCATCTTTTTAGAATATCTGAAATTGGGATGTTAGGAAACTCTCCAACTCGGAAATAGATAAAACACTAGGCTATTATTAACCGCATCACGCCGTCATGAAACCAGATAGGTTGACAACAAAACTTTTCAATGGCTTACATAAATATGTGTCCAATGCCGATATTACAAAGATGTATCGATAAATATGGACCCGAATCAGAGCAAATTTCAAAGGATTTTGTTCAGAAAGTCCCCAAGTGACCTAATAGCGGATTTCAAACCGCAGACTGGCACTTTTGGTATAAACTGCACACGAGTTGTCGAGTGTTGTTGAGATTCGCGACCACAATTGGATGTAACTCATTTTGACATAAAATGCTGCAATTCATCCCCAAAGTTATAGCCCATGCTGTTAATTAGCTTATGACTTAGGTCTTGATGTTGGATTCTTTATGTCTAGACTCAAATCACTGGTTAAAAAGGATCGTCTATATATGTAAATTCAAAATCTGTTAACTGTATAAAAAGGGGACACAAGAACAACATATGCCAGCTTTGCCTCCAAAATGTATCACAGTGTCTAGACCATTTACGATCACCGGTATCGGTTTTGATTTTTGTCAATAATTTTACTTATAGTGCTCGTTTGACGGCCGAATCTAAACGGAATAAATGCCGCCGGAGGAACGGTGTTAATCAAAGCCGCAGAATCCAATTCATGAATACTGCAATCTAAAATGATTCAAACTGTCTGTTTCCAAAATTTAGAACGGAAGTTTATACTTTCCGGCTTCTCATATGGGTAATTTGTGGAAGGTAGACGTAAAATAGCTTAAAAGAATAGAAGCATGTCTTAATTCACGTCCTTTGAGCCTCACGTCCTCTGTTTGTCTACGAGTCCCACTAGCTGTAAATGGAAAATAATAAAAAGAGAAATTTAGATCTAAAACAACAAATTGTATTAGCAAAGTTTAACACGGAAAAAATAAAGATTTAATTAAAAAATTAACTACAAATTGCTTTTAATAAGAGCTTGCTCTTGGATTCACCTGTTTTGTTTCAAAATTAAATTTTTCAATCTGTTTCCAATTCATTTCTGGTTTGTTTTCAACATCTGACGGCGTACCGTCTTTTTCTCCCATAGCAGTGAAGAACATCTAAGGCAATAATCACAACTTTCGCATGGGAAAATAACCATACTGCATACAACATAACAAGCATCGATACTTATGCTTTCGTGCCCCGACATTAAGAACAGTATTTCGTGCTATTTTTGGGATTTTTTGTAGGATTTTATTGATAGGAGTAAAAAAGTGTCCTTCCAATTTGTAACAGATATCGATAGCCTCTGAGATTATCTCTTTTTTAACGTTGTTTGGGTGTAGATTCATTAAATATCCGGCTGTCACATAGTATGCTTCGCATAACAACAACACATGTTGAACAAATAATAATAAAATTAAACAACAACGGTTTAAATTCGTGCATAATGGCTACGTAGTTTCTGGTTCAGCCGAGAGCGACAATTTTTTTTTTTTTTGGAAAAGCATACAGGTTTCGTCTGAATTGATTTGAGGCCGAAAAAATAACGATTTTAAAAAGTACTTTATATTTCACAAAAAAGTGAGTAATCCAGTAAAGGGTATTCAAACATAATTGTTTTCTTTAGATCCAATACATTCGAATGCATTAATACGAGTATATTGGTATTTTCAAATGGAGAACTAAAAATATACCTAGAATTTTAGATTATCTATCAATCAATAACCGCAATTATCTACATATAATATCCCCCATCTACATTTGTATTCTTTGGAACAACTCTAAAACAATTCTTGTAAAATGGGTCACTAAGTACACAGGATGTTTAATTTTCTTTCATTTAACTACCCATACTTGAAACCTGAAAATAAGCAAAATGGGACCTATTTCTGGCACATATTCATTGAATTCGTTCTACTTTGTTGGGGCCTTTAAATGATATTGGTTATCTGCGATTGTCGCATACGCTGCTAGAAGAAACCCAGCAGTTATTGTGAAAACGCCATTGCATTCGAAAATAGTGACTGTCTTGGTGTGCACTATGGTCTGGTGGTGTTATTGGCCGCATTCCTCAAAAGGATTCACTGCTATAAGCAATCCAGAGGTGGTCATTTGAATGACATTATATTTCGTACATAACGACAAGGTCCAAACATTATAATGAAATAAAAGCTTTATCGAAATCGTGTGTTTTAGTTAATTTTACTTGAAAACGTAAAATTTGTAACCCTATATATAATATATCGAAAACACATTTCTGTTACACTTTTGTACATGAAAACTATCTATGTAGCTATATAGAAAGCGCCAACAAACACACTTCTCCGTATGAAGGGTGCTTATGAAACCACTTTTCTTCTAAAAAGTGTTTGTGAATACAATTATACATGAAAAATACACATGAGGACAATTTTCTATGATATTAGAAAACAGAAAACGTCAGTCGACAGCTATTTTAAAACCAATAAGATGCTCACAAAACAAATCTACCGTTCCCTCATTTTCACCGGTCCGCTCCCCAGGGAATATGGGTATATAAAATAAATTTATTTAGTTAAGTAACCCGCTATATGTTTACCAATACCTTAATTGATCATTAAGTAGTGTAAATGTATTTACGTTATTGTTTGAATAGTGCAGGTAATGAACAGTTATGCAAATCATAGTAAATAAATTAGCAAAAATACCAAAAGAAAAATACCATTAATTATTTTTTTGGCGTCTACGATTACATGTAAACGGGCATTGGTTTATTTATACGTCTCCTCAAGGAAAAAATTAAATGAACTGTTTGTGTCGTAAAATAAGTATTTGTGCTATTTTCAGTTCAACAAAAAAAACGCAAAAATGATGGTCCGTCGCCCATTGTGCGGTTTCTGCTGTTTCAGCTTCCCCCAATAAGCTATTTTTGGTGCACATTAAGAACATTTAGGAATTATGAACTGTTGTTAAGAAGTGATTTCATTTGCCTCCTTCGTTTTGTAGTCGTCGGTTATGGAGAGTTTTCCAAATTTGAGTTTTGAAATTGTAATAAATTAAGATATTTTAATAAATCAGATATATTGCGGATATGCATTATTAATTTCTACAAATATATGTATAGTAACGTATCGTAAAAACATAAATTAACAAGTTGAATGGATTTTCCACAAGTGGAGTTTCGTTAATGATGATTTGCATTTTCTGGGATACGTAATCACTTTGAAAATTATTTGGCTAGAAACACCGGTTCAAATCTGGTAAATGCTTTTCCATCATTAATAATTATATAGTGAACAATTTTCAATACAAGAAAATTAGTTTACATTTCCAAAAACTACTAAAGCCAGCATTTACGCCAAAAAAGTGGATTACTCAAAAAAAAAAAAAAAAAATTAGGAAAATAACCATATTTAGCCAGTTTAATATAGTATTATCCATTTTTCGGTTTCAGGTAAAGTAAAATAAAACACACATAAAGTTAAGATTTCGAAGTTTATTTCATTATAATACTTAGACCTTGCCATTACCTACAAAATATAGGCTTATTCATTTAGTGGTTTCAAAACTGCCGGTCTGCCATGGCTGTCAGCTGTTAAACACCTGTCTTCTGAAGTGTTTTTTATTTCGTGAAAAGTTTGCCACTTACGAATATTGTTTAGCAACTGAAAAATCGTAAAAACAGGTAAAACTTATTACAAAAGTGGTGATTAAAATGTGGGCTTTCTATGGAACAAAATTCTCTTCAGCGATGAAGCTCATTTTCCATCTGGTGGTTACGTCAATAAGTAAAATTGTCGCATGTGGAGCTCGGAGAACCCAGAAGTGATTGTGGAAAGGCTATTGCACCCGGAAAAAGTGACTGTTTGGTGAGCATTATTTTGAGGAGGTTTCACTGGGCCATATTTATTCGAAAATGACTCTGAAAAAACTAGAAAGGGTACCACTGCTGCAACCAGTCCGAAGGCGATCATTTGAATGACATTGTATTTCCTACATATTGGCAAGATCCAAACATTATAATGATATGAAAGTTTCATCACAATCATAGCTTTATGTGTATTTTATCTAATTTTAATTGAAAACGATAAATTTAAATGCTCATCTTAGGATTGGTTGCAGTAGTGGACCCTTTTTAGGTAGTTTTCGAAAAAATGCGGTTCAATGACATCTCCAGACCATAATGCGCACGAAACAGTTACATTTTCTGGATGCAATGGTTTTTCCACAATCACTCCTATGTTCTCCAAGCCCTATATGCGATCATTTTGCTTGCTGACGTACCCACTGAGTGAGAAATGAGCTTCATCGTTGAAGAAACTTTTGTTCGAATAACACTTCAAATGACATCTATTTGATAGTTGACAGCCTTGCCAGACCGTCAGTTTTGAAGCCTCAAAATGGATAACCCTATAGATCTAGATTAAATTACAGTCAGATGTGAGATAATGAATTAGTTTTGCCCTGACGGTCTAGCGGAGATATCTATATTAGACATATGTGTAATTTTTCAACAAATGTATGCAGAAAGTGCTATGTTCTTTGCATAATTTATCCGATTTAAGCAAAAAAAGAAAAAAAGTAAAACAAGAGCTCAATAAACATTCCGCTTAAAAATTATAAAGGAACATTTGATGTTCGATAAATCAGTCAATTTGTATGCGTGGTACCCCAGGGGACAAAGCAGCGCAGCCCAGTTTTATTAACAGAAGTAATAAAACGTTTGACGTGGACTAAATTAAAAAAAAAATACTAATTTTAAGGAACAGAACCGTTTTGAAAAATATAGTGGTGTATAAAAATATTACAGAAATTTTAGTCGTTTGAATTGACTTATATTAATGTTGCTTATTTTACCGAAATTTAAGAGGTTTATTTTATAACTTGTATGTTACAAAAGCAACCTAACATATTTATGTACTTACAAGGAAATACGGCTTTGCCCAGATTTCGTTTTGAGTTTTTGAATGCTTACAAAATTTTTGCTATAAAAATTTGTTTCAACTTTTGAAATGTCACTCTTATATGACAACATGTAACACCCCGAAGAAAGCGTCCAAAGTACACAGCATCTTTTGACCAAATAAGTAATATGGCCCGAAATTTAAATTTCTCATAAATGTCATGTCTTGCGGTTGGTTAGCTAGTTTTTTTCTATTAATTTTCCTTTATTGAATCTTTCTTTTGAAATGCACAATAAGTATTTAAATCTTAATCCTTAAACTAAAGTATACTGCCATTGCCGGATCTTATTTTTGGTGAGCCGAATTTTGTATCACCGGGCCAAGTCTAGCGGGTCCTTTCCTGTTATTTTCCAAACTAAGAGTGGACTGCCAGCCAATAAGAAAATGGAGTTGAGCTATTTTTAATTTCAATTGTGTGATTTTTGAGTCAATGTGATTTTTCCAGGTGAGACGTCGATCAAGGTAAATACCCAAATACTTAACATGGTTAAGAACGGGTATGGTACTACAGTAAATAGTGAGAGCTGGGCAATTGTTTTATTTTTATCTTCCACTTTTCGAGCCAAGATTCTAATGTATGTATATGAGATTGCAGTTGTGTAGAAGGTATTAATGGGATATATGAATGATGAATGTAGTCTCATCAGCTAAAGTTAAAGTTTGAATTAGGAAACGAACAGGCATGTCAGAGGTGTAGATGGTGTGCAGTATAGGACCTAGTATACTACCCTGAGGAACTCCTGCTGAAATGTTTCTTTGGGTTAAGACAGAGTCCTTATATTTTACTACAAAAGATCGATCCTGTAAATAGCTCTCCAGCAGCTTGTGGGTGTTTGTTGGTAGAAAAGAAACTATTTTGTGAATGAGGCCTTCATACCTTATCAAAGGCTTAGGAGATGTCTATAACGAGAGTTGAGCAATATTTCTGATCTTCGAATGTCTTTCTGATCTGGGTTACTGTACGGTGTACTTGTCCTATTGTTCCGTGACCCTTTCGAAATTCAAACTGGTGCATGGGTATTATATGCTTCAATATGCATTATATGGTTGCTAAATTTGGAGAAAGACCTTTTCAAAAAATTTAGATAAAATAGAAAGTAAACTTATGGGTCGATAGTATGTAGTTTTGTGACAGTTCCTTTCCAGGTTTTGGGACCATTATTATCTCAGACAGTTTCCGGCATCGAGCAAAGTATATAATGCGGAGTATAGAATTAAATATAAATAAACTATTTTGAGAATATTGTGGGGGGGATCTGAGATTATTTTTCCTGTTATTTTATCGTGGTCAAGAGATTTATTAATTTTTACCGGGAGAACATTTCTTTTAAGAGAGATGAACTCATTTTCATGGGATTTGTGACCATTGGGCTAATGATCGTTGGAGTCATACCGGAGATTGTATTGTTAGCAGTAAATACTTCTTTCAGATGATCTGCAAATTCTTTCGCTTCTTCAACTCTACTCCTTGCCCATCCTCCGTCTTTCATCCGTATTGGAGACTCTTGGGTTATAGGACGCTGTAGTTGCTTTGTGGACTTGTACAGGCTGTTGTCAGCTTTTTGTGTGGCTTCTAGACGAGATAAGTTGCGGGCCTCGGAGATTTCTCTGTTTTCATCCAAAGCTGACCTTAGTTTTGACTTGCACTGGTCGAGACGAGCTTTGAGGGAGGGAAATTTGTACTTTTGCCATCATCTTCTCGCTTTCCTTTTCTCGTTGATTAGGAATTCAATATGACACAAGGAATCATATTTTGTTCTAGCATAGTTCTTGTCCAGTGTTGCCAAGTGTGCGGCGGTTGTCATTGTGGTAGTGAGTACGTTGATGGCAGATTGAATTTCATCTGATGTTTTGGTACGGATGTGAGCTTATGTACATCCTGTATCTCATCCACTTTGTATGCCTGTTTGGGAAATGATAAGAGATTTCAGGCTTCAAGGGAATGTTCGAAGCTGTGAGAATTGTAAGAGAGTGGTCTGATGAGAGGTCGACGGAAGTAGTAACGATGATGTCTTCTCTTGTTATGCTCTTCATAACTGAAAAATCTGTAAGATTGGGGGTTTTATTGAGATCCGTGGGCCAGTATGTTGGTTCATCTCCAGACAAAACATTCAGCAATTGCCTGCCCTTCGGCTTGATGAGTCTAGACCCCCAGAAGGTATGTTTAGCGTTGTAGTCTCCGGCTGCTGTGAACTTGTCACCGAGAATAGTGAAAAAGTGTGAAATCAGTTAATGCAATAGAATTGGCTTGTATGTGACCAGTTTTATATTCGCGTAGCGGTAAGTGCTTTAATTACTATAGCTGTTCCTCCACAAGCTCTGCCGCTAGGATGTTTTGTATCGTAGGTGGAGTATCCATTTATTCAAAAGCAATTTTTGTAACGAGAAATGAGTTTCAGAGGCTAAGAGAATGTCAATATCTCGGGATCTCAAGAAATACTCTACTTCATTCTTATGCTGGGTGAGTCCGTTGGCATTCCAGTAACAAATTCTTATGGAGTTCATTTTCTGGTTGACAAAACTTGAATGAGCGTATTCTGGTTTCGTAACATTTCTTGCATAATTTACTGCATATTTGCCATGAAGTTATTCATAGTTTTTATGAGGGAATCGATTAAGGTTTCAATATTGTTTTTCTGCGGAGGAGCTTGAGGAACCTGATTTTTCAGTGACTGTGCATACGTCACTTGAGTTGTCGTACCTGAATTGACACTTGAGACTGGTGAAACTGTGTTTGGGATACGTACGAACTCTGGCGCTTGAAACTGAGGAGTTTCTTGCCTTCTATGAGAGAGCGTCCTCCTTAGTTCTATGCACTCGGGGCAACCTCTATATTTAGCTGTACGGTTTCCTCCACAGTTTCCAAACACTTTTGCATAGCACTCATATGAATGGTAATTTGCTGCAAGCTTCGGTATGCCCAAACTCCTAACAGTTTAAGCATTGGGGTGGGGTCTTTGCGCGTTAGCGGTTCCTCAACTGATACTCTGCGGTGAAGCAGATATCTGAGATTGTAAATTCGATGGGGTTAATTTTTTCCTTTCATGTGGGCGTAGTCAAAAGCTATTTCCACCTTAAACATGGGCTGAGGAGCCTTGAACTTGTTGAGTATAATGTGAGCGGACTTCAGTTCATATCCCTCATTTTCAATAGCCCTCTATATTTCCTGTGTGGGAACGTTGCTTTCAATGACCTTGATTACAACCATTAGCCCCTTAGAGCTTGTGAGTTGATAAGTATAGTAATTCTTAGGTTCCTGGTCAAATTGTTCTTTAGTATACATATATCTGAACTTCTGTCTCCAGCAGCTTCCCCTTGCTACATGGAAATCGTCTTTGCCAACTAATTGAGATAATCTGCTTACCAGATTATTAGAGATAGCTTCATTGAGGAATATTGGGCGAGGCTTTTATGCTTTCTTGGGTTGGGATTGCAAATTGTTGTCCTCTGTGGCCAAAATTGCGTAGTAATTTTGACCTCTTGAGTCAACCTGTGAGGGAGGGATGCTTCTAGAATATTTTGAGCTTGGAAGCTTTTGCTAGACTTTGGGCTCAATTTTCTTTTCAGGATAGGAAAGTAAACGTCTATCCCAGTTTTCCTTCGGGGTCGATATTGGCTGTTGAGTAGTATTCGCAAGAGTTGCCACTATATCATTGTATGCACGAATGGAAGGTGAATTATCGGGTATACTTTTGGGCGGAATTTTAACTGTGGAGGAACTAATTGCGTGTTGAGCATAGGCATACTTTTAGGCGGTAACGTATTTTGTCCACTTATTAAACTGTCATTAGTGGTAGGAGAGAGAAGAGCGGAGGAGAAATTTATAATGACACTAGTTTTCGCGGTTAGGAAAGCACTGTCATCTTTTTTGTTTTACGATGCATTTTTCTGACACTCACTGGCATTTATTGAGAGATACGCATTTCCTCAGTTGAGACTCAGACGTGTTTCTGAGTGTGAGATATTCATATATACACTTTTCGCCTTGAGATCCACGAAATGTATGCTATAAAATTTCCAAATTTATTGTGAAATTGTGTGTTATTGTGAGTTGTTTGTTTTTATCACTGCTCTGGGGAATTTCGATGTAGCATCTTTTCGCTGAATATTTGCGGGCTCAGAATATGTTCAAACTTTGTTATAATTATTTTTCTGGAGTCGATGCAGAAACACAGAGAGAAAAACTAATGATATTTCAGGATCAAAAATGTCCGCCGTTGCCACGTCTGTTCTGACACCTGCTATAGTTGGACGGTTTGCGATCAATATTTTTGCAATTACAAAACCAATTTCAGGGTTTTTTTTACGTTTGCTATGGCTTGACTGCCAAGGGACAAGTTAATTTAGGCATTAATTATACCTTATTATATTACTTTATTACTTTTAATCTTTTCATAACGTAATCTTTCTCTGCCAAGGATTCAGAGTTATTAAAATTTTATGAATCTCTTTGCGAAGTGTAAGTAAATAAGTCTGGGGCATTTTTCATCTTTACCGATACCAAAAATGAAAAATTGCATATATTAATCTCTAACAGTTTATTAAACATAGTCGCGTAAATCTTTGCGTAGTAAGTATGGAGCTATGCTACATTCTTTTTACCAAAAGTGATTGACAGTACCACTCTCTTAAATTATGATGACGATCGGAGTAGCCGAAATATCGGCGTTCAAAAAGATGTTTGGTACCGCACGCTTTTTGCTGCTTTCCGAATCTATAATACACGTATCAAGTCCCGCATTCATACTTCGGATAGTTCATGAATATGTAATTGTAAATGTAAACCGCTAGGGTGTGTCGCGAACCGCTTTCATTTCTCTAATCTTAACCCAATAATAATTGTTAAGTTCGACTATTTTAATGAATTTTTAAAAAGGTACTGCCTAATTTTTGCTGATATATTTCATTTGATTCCAGTAACACATACCCCTAATATAATGTCCGGAAATATTTCTTTCTACATCAGCAGCATTCGTGTCAAATTTGATATTTGCACTTTCAAATGTTCATAAGTTAATTAGGCACGCTATTTGCCCGATCTTAACCTAATATAAAGTATGACAATTTAGTCGTTGATAGTAACATAATGTTAAATTTTTACATCGATCTATCGGTTACTTTGATCGCTATAAGAGGATCGTGAAAAAAGGGAGAAGAACCCCCTGCATTTTAGTCAAACATTTCCTTTTTATGCTAGTAACTTACATATTAAATCTCTTTTGCATACTTCAAATACAGGGTTGCCCATATTCGACGGACCCATGTTTTTTAAAAAAAAAAATCAAAGAAAAAAATAAAAATTTGGCGGTTGGCAATCTTATTCATTTAATTTGTTCCAAGTAGATTTGTTTACATCAATTTTTAAATATGATATCTCTCAAATGGCCGCCTCTGGCGTTGATGGCGTATTGTGCCCTTTTTGCAGCATTTTCCATCGTTTTCGCCAACATTTCGGCCGGAATAGCGGCTATTTCTTCACGAATGTTGTCCTTGAGCTCTTCTACGGTCCTTGGCTTGTTAACGTAAACCTTTGACTTCAAATGTCCCCACAAGAAGAAGTCAGCGGGCGTCAAATCGGGCGAACGCGGTGGCCAGTCCAAATCACCACTTTTCGACATCAAACGGCCCGGAAACAAATTCTTCAGAAAATCGATTGTTATGCGACTTGTGTGCGGTGGAGCGCCGTCTTGTTGAAACCAGAACTGCCTCATACGCTTTCGACGAATAATTGGCATCACAAAATTGGTCATCATGTCGCGATAACGCTCCTGGTTGATGGTAACAGCATGGCCATTTTCGTTTTGGAAGAAAAACGGCCCAATGACCGTTTTCGCACTAACGCCGCACCAAACTGTGACTTTTTCGTCATGAAGAGGCAATTCTTGAATCTCCTGAGGATTTTCAGTGGCGTAAATACGGCAATTTTGCTTATTTACGGTCCCATTCAATGTGAAATGGGCTTCATCGGACATGATAATTTTGTTCCAAAATTGCTCGTCATCATCGGCCATTTCGATGACTCGTTGGGCCCATTCCAATCGACGAGGCTTGTCCGCAGGCAACAATCTTTGCGTCAATTGAATTTTGTACGGGAACAAATGCAAATCAACGCGAATAATCCGTTGTAAAGTGGACCGAGCCATGCCCAACTGCTGAGAACGGCGTTTTTGGGATGTTCTTGGGGACCTCTCAACACTGGCTCGTACGGCAGCGATATTCTCGGCCGATCGCCTTGGTCGACTTTTATTTGGTCTCTTCGGATTAGAAAGAGCCTCACCAGTCGAGAATTTTTCGTATAAACGCTTAATGGTGTTCTTAGAAGGCGCACTTCTCACATTTTTTAATATTTTAAAAGCACGTTGAGTTTTCACAATTGACTTCTTCTGTTGAATGTAAATTTCAACTATTTCAGAGCGCTCGCGTGGCGTGTATTGTTCCATGGTAAAAATCTGCTTGGACTGACGCTTCAAACGCGGTATGTCATTAAGCGATCTGACATCTCTGTCAAAAGTTATGGCGTTGCCAGATGGGTCCGTCGAATATGGGCAACCCTGTAGTTCATTAGATATAGCCGTTCAAGCCTGTTATTTGTATGGGCGATGCCATGCCCATTCAGTCAAAGTTATTGGTTTCGTTTTGGGCACCTCTTGCTTGACGTAACTTCATAAAAAAAAGTTTAGTGCAGTCAGGTCACTCGACCTTTGGGGCCAGCGGAAACTGGGGTTTCTGGACATTCATTTATTTTGGAATCTTTGTTGCAGAACCGCCAAAACCGGTCTGGCTATGTGTGTGATTATTTCATCTTGTTGGAATCAAATGCTGTGGAAACGAATACGTCTTCGGCACAGTTAAAAAACCTACTTTAATATTTTTAAATAACGGTCCCCATGGATATTAGCATTGTGTTTGTAGCCCGTTTCGTGTGCCACCCAGTATTTTGTATATTACACAAACAATATATACTCCTGTGCTTACAAGGAAATGTGGCAAATCAGATTTTGTTTTGAGTAATTAATCGTTAAAAAAATTATTTTGTGAAAATTTTTTATAACTCCCGAAATATACGGAATTTTGAAATCTCACATATGCAAAAACACATGTTTAAGGACTTAAAAAATAATAATGAAAAATTAAATAATCCAGCTAAGTCTTATTTTGGAATCAAAATGGGTTGTAAATATGCATCTAAATATGAATAAATAACGAATAAGCTAGACACTGTCATTACTCTGTTTAAGTAGTTTTTCGTTGTGATAACGGATTGAATTGCCAAACATCTAAATCAAGAAGACCGGGAATTCTATGTTATAATTGGAAATATTAACTACACAAAATAGGCGATTGCACACTTACTAAACATATTCTTTCTTCTACTTACTTCTACGTGGGATATTTCCGTCCAAAATGTTAAATTGAGTTGGGCCAGCCGCGCCGTGCCGAACCTTCTCCCAACCTTAACCTATTATATGAAGCTACAAATTGGAGCTCTATTGTAACATACTGTTATATTCGTATTATTATCGGTTAGTTAGTTTGATTGCTATAAAATATTTCCGAGAATAGGCGCGATATCACTGTTTGTCCAGACATATTTTTTCTATTCCAGTAGCATACATTTAGACGTCTATTCAGAACAGAGACTCAAACATTAATCTTTACACACACAGACAGAAGATGTAGCTGGCTTAGAAATTAGCTGTTACATAGTTTGAAAAAGCATCAAAAAAATATGCACTCATGATCCGTATTTGAAATTTTTGAAAGACACAACGTTCTATTTATATTGCAAAATTTTGGAATTCATCAACTTAAGTTTGTTTTCACAAATTTTAAGTTTGTTTTGCAATTTTGACAACATCAGAAGAGCACCATAATACTACAAGCTATACAATAATACATTACAATATTTTTGTTTATCAATATTCCCCTTGATTGATTTTAAATATTTCTTTAAAATATTCTTTTGTATCGCCACTAATATCCTTAACAACATTTTGCATAGGAAATTAATGTCGATAATCGGCAACATTTTGGATTGAAGCAGGGCTAAAGAAAAACCCTGAAAAAACAGTGCGCGACTACTTCAAGTACTTTGCATAAATATGTTTTTGAAAGTAAGAACTGAAAATATGATAGAAGATACATTACGTGTGTGTATGAGAAGAAGGTCTTTTCGACTTGTTTAACGATTTGTCGATACAAACTTGACGAATCTTTGGAAGGTAATGCATATTGGTTATGATCCGTCCGAAGTCAGGACTCATATTTATTATTTTGTTTTTCTGAAGCATTGTCGCGTGCTGTTTTAAGAGTAATCGTAACGTTTGTAATCAGTTTCGTAACGTTTCTATCGGCTTCTGAATTGACCTACAGAAAATAATTCTCTTCCACTTTCATTACCACTTTACTATACCGTAGATTATTTTCATTGCACGGTTTTGATAATTATGCTTCAAAAAAATTGCAAACCGTCCACAATTCAAATCCGACCATTAACTCCAAAAATTTGAAATTAGCATAATATTTTTATCCACAAACTGAGTTATTCAATAACTTATCCTCAATACAATATTTGCTGTCTAATTTCAAAATTCAGAACAGCTGCCCGTTTGAAACTATTTGATCAAGCTCAACATGATACAATATTTGCTCTTTAATTTGACGATTTCATCAAGTGTAACATGATACTCAGACGAAATAAATACATATACGCTTAATGTAAAAATATGCATTAAATAAGCTAACGCAGATACAAAACATTTCTTTTATGAACAGTGGGATTCTTCACCAAAAAATCGGCTCCTTGATTGTCGCAATACATAATTGTGGAATTAGAGACGCATTCAACAAACCCCATCTCCTGCATAAGGCTTCTTTGGAATACCACTTCTTTGGCGCCCTGACACAAGGCAATATATTCTGCCTCCATAGAACTTAGGGACACTGCCTGTTGCTTCTTGGATTCCCAAGCTACTAATCCGTCACCAAAAAACAAAGCGTATCCACTATACGATTTGCGGTCGTTGATATCTGCTCCCCAATCCGAATCTGTGAAGCAAGAGAGGTCTTTATCTCCATCAGTATACTCTATTACGCATTTTGGGTGACCTTTCAAGTATCTGAGAATATGTTTTCCAGCCACAAAATGGGCTTTGTGAGGGTGTGAACAAAATTGCGCTAGACGAGATACAGGGTGTGAAATATCAGGTCTCGATATGACCGACAAGTACATTAATCCTCCGACTAGCGATTGAAAGCTCTTTATATCGCACATTTCATCGCAGTCCAGTTCATCGCATTTTTTTAAAATTATCCCGGCTGCCAAAGGTGTTGAAACTGGCTTACACTTCGTCATGCCCCATTCTTCCAGCAGCTGTTCAACATATCGAGATTGATGAATTAAAATTTTTCCTCCATCCTCCCGCTCAATCTCCATTCCTAGATAAAATGAGATTGCACCTCGATCAATAGCTTCTATGTTTTTGTTGAGGCTAGATAGTATTTTGGTCATATCGTCTTTAGTTGAGCACGCCAACATTAAATCGTCAACGTAGATGGCCACCAGATTTATGTTACAATTCGCCCGTTTGACATAAACACAGCTATCTGTCTCGCATCTTGTAAACCCAATATTGATTAGAATTTGTGTCAGCTTCTTATTCCACTCCCTTCCAGCCTGTTTCAAGCCATAGAGAGCTCGTTTGCAAACTTTGTTCGGATGTTGTTTGTCCTCAAAACCTGAAGTCTGGTTTATGAATACATCTTCTTGTAGACTTCCGTTCAAATACGCTGAAACAACGTCTACGTGGTTCACCATTAATTTGTATTTCGCGGCTAATGCAAGAATCAAACGAATCGTAGAGTGACGGACGACAGGTGCGTATGTTTCTTTATAGTCTATATTATACTTCTGCGAGCAGCCCCGTGCAACTAATCTTGCCTTAAATTTGTCAATAGATCCGTCCACTTTCCTTTTTACGACAAACACCCATTTGCAACCGATGGTATTTTTTGCATTAGGTTTCTCCACCAGCTCCCAGGTCTCATTTTTAATTAAGGAGTCATACTCCGACTGCATGGCTTGTTTCCACTGATCCGCATTTTCGGAGTTTAACGCATCAGCAATTGTAGGCGGATTTTTAATTACAGCGTTTAACATTTCAGCTCGAGGTTCTGTCACGAATACTTTTTTCGGTCTTCCAACCTGACCCTTACGGCAAATGCTTGGTCTTCCACGGCAACGTTTACCAACTGCATTAGGGACATCATCCAAACTTTCCCCGCTATTACTATTACCGTTAGTAACGTCTGGAATTGTTTCTATAATTGATTCGTCTTGATGTGCTGTCCTATTACCAACTGAAGCAGTCGAACCTTCTCCGGAATCAGAAACATGAATGCCGACGCTGTAAAAATCATTTTGTTCTTGCTCATTGGAATCTGCATTTGCAAATGAATTTTCAAAAAATATAACATCTCTGGCTTTGTATATCTTCCTCTGTTTAGAATCAAACAATCTATATCCTTTCGGGTATTGTTCATATCCAACGAACACCATTTTGACGCCCTTCGGCTCAAATTTGCTCCTGTTTCGATTATTCTGCATGACAACAGCCTCACACCCAAAAATTTTGAAATGATTTACGGAGGGTTTTCTGCCCACCCACACTTCATATGGAGTTTCCCCACTTAATACCTTCGTAGTTGAGCGATTCCTTATGTATGCCGCCATATTGATCGCCTCCGCCCACAAGCACTGAGGTGATTTCGATTGCTCAATCATACAGCGGGCCATCTCGACAAGTGTCCTGTTAGCCCACTCTGCCACTCCGTTCTGCTGTGGCGAATAAGAACAAGATGTTTGATGGATGACACCATTTTCTGTCAAATATTTCGAAAACGCAGAATTCACGTATTCAGACCCATTATCGCTCCGAATACTTTTTAACTTCCGACCGGTTTGTTTTTCCGCCTGAGTTTTGAAATTTTTAAATGCTTCCAATGCTTCATATTTATTTTTCAAAAAATAAACGCTGATGTACCTTGAATAATCGTCTATAAATGTAATCATATATTTTGAACCACCCTGAGATGTAACGCGCATTGGACCACACAGGTCTGTATACACTAACTGCAACACATCAGTTGTATTGATCGTGAAATATTTTGGATATGGCTTCCTATGTATTTTACAAACAGCACATGTAGAACATTCAAATTTTCCAGGCAATTTCACATTTAGACCTCGTACCATGTTATTTTTGGACAGCGCATGCACATCCTGAATGTTTAAATGTCCAAATCGAGCGTGCCAAACTTCCAAATCTTTCTCTGAGTCATTTGAAATTTTATTCAAATGTTCCTCTTGCACCATTATTTTCAAACAAACATAAAAAATTCCATGATTTAAATTTGACGTAAATAAAATTTGATTCTTTGCTGACTTTACCACGGCCTTCTTTGATTTGAATTCAACGACGTAGCCAGCATTCAACATCTTACTTATTGACAAAAAAATTTGAATGTAATTGCGGTACATACCAGACATTCTTCAATGAAATATTGCAATAATTTGATTTTACCTCAATTGTGCCAACGCCTTCTGCCATTATGCTTTCTCCTGATGCCAATACTATTGTTTGTGTTTTGCGTTCGATAGTCGAAAAATACGCTATGTCACGACACATATGTGAGCTTGCACCACTGTCCAGGATCCAATTACCAAAATGTGAACTTCCATCACCAACCGCGCTCATTGCAAATCCTTCAGATACACCATTACAGGATGACTTGCACTGCGCACGTACGTGACCCCTTTTACCACACTTGTAGCATTTAATATTAGATTTACCTTGGAAACTGGCGTTCTTTTGATTATTATTTTAGACTTTAAGTTTACAATTGACGGCAATGCATCCCTTCTCTCTATAGCAACAACGAAATTCTCCATTTCTTCCGGCAAGCTATACAGCAGTAAAATACTCAAGAAATCTTCCGGCATTACCACACCAATGGCTTTCAGATCATCAACAACTGTATAAAACTCATTTAACTGCGCTGCGTACCTTTCCAAATTGTTGAACTTGAATCTCACTAGCTTCTTGAACAGATTAACCTTCCGTCCGGGAGCATCCCTTTGATACAAACGGCTTAACGTATCCCACGCACATTTCGACGTAGCGCAATTCTTGATATGTATAAGTTCCGTTGGTTTAACACATAGGGTTATATTCGCCAAAGCTTTTTGGTTATTCGTTGTGGACACGGGTTGCTTTTCTTCCACCACATTCCAAAGATCAAGCGTAATCAGGAGACTCTTCATTTGCACACACCATACTCCATAATTGTCTCCACTTAGTTTCTCAATTTCTCAATTTATTTCCGTGTGCTTGTTTAATTATTACTTCCAAACAAATCGAATTTCCAATTTCAGACCAACTGAAATTACTCACGAACAGCGTGTGGGACTGGGCCCATAACCATTGTTGAAGATAGTTTTTATTCGACTAAATTTCAAACATAAAACAACGTGGTACAATGACGCTTGTAGAAAAATCTTAGCCTACTACGAAACAATATGAACTTATGAATACAGGTGGATTATTATCAATGTATACAATTCAAATATTCTAACACAGGCACGACAACTTCAAAATATATAAATGTCTGCTTCACAGTTCACAAGAAACTGAAATAGTTTCGAAGGGTGAAATCTCTTTCGCAACTTCTGTTGCTAATTCTTTATGGCTTATCAAAATATAAAAGAATTAATGCATTTAGGTGACAGGTTAGGTCCAGAACTGAACACACTTATATGTAAATAGTTCCTCTCGCTAGGAGGTAGTAGTGTAGTAAGTGGTTTAATGGCACAGAACTGTGCACCCCCTCTTATGAATAAGCAGATAATAAATTAGTGTTTACAATCAGGTATGCGATATTTGATACGCATGTGATAATGTGTTATAAGAAGTCCACTCCACGCTGAGTTAAATTTACATTATCTTTATTCCTATCCTTTTATTTCCTTAGTATAAATTAGCAAAGATTTCTTCACAATGTAGCTCTTCAGTAAAATTGTTTTCAATAATGATCAATGCCTTACGAACACTCAAAGACAGAATCTTAATTACTAACACTTGATGTGTGTGTAAAGAGGTCTAAATTTTCAATTTAGAACTTTCTAAATGATGCCAATTTATCCAGTAAATATATTTATAGTTTTTATATATTCCCTCTCAAGAGCATAGGTAGACATAGCTTGGTACGGTGACTAACTATGTATAAAAAATTGACATATTTCTCGACCTCCGCTTTTTTCGCCGTACACAAAACAAAATTCAACGTCTTAATATCTTTCTTTCAATTCCACTAAATTAAGCTAAATTTGGCTTTTCCAATCAATTACTTTTGGTGAGTGAAAAATGAGCTCCATTGTTCGATTGAAAGCCCACATTTGAATAACCACGTTTGTATAATAAGTTTTAACTATTTTTAAGCATTCTTCGGTTGCTAAACTATCAACAGCAAAATTGTCGCTTAATAACACTTCAGATGACAGGTATTTAACAGCTGACAGCTTTGCCAGATTGCCAGTTTGAAACCACTATATGGATAAACTATTATCCTACCACACAGACTGAACAGTTTTGAATCGCATCAAGACCATTTTTTCTCAAACAAAACCAGCAAAAATATTAATTTTATTTTAAAATTTCAGATATCTGAATATATTTTTGAAAATATATTTAGAATAAGGAAAGGATAATCTAATTTGTGGATGTTCTTTCAATATTTACATATTTTAAACAAGATCTAAAATTAATTTTTTTTTAACTTTCCCTATATTTAAATCGAAAAAGAATTTCGAATTAAGTAGATAGATTATGAATTAGAGTCGCTCTACGCTCAATATAGCACACGACGAAACCACATAATCTGAAGCGGTCAAATCGGAACAAACTTTTAGAGAAACATCAAGCGCGGGAGATGTAGAATATGATAGACAAAGCAAAGAAACAATTACCGCCGGCGGTTTTTGCCGACCTATTCAACGTTAAAGTACGTTCGACCAAAATGAACTGAAATTTGCAGATATGCTAGTTTGGTCACAATTCACTTCTGTCAAACTAGTGCCTTTTAAATCACTATTTGTTTGCTGTTCTACGATTTTGGTTTTATTTTCGATCATTTTTATGGGATAGATACACTTTTAACCCTTTCACTCCTCATCTTACATCCAACAGTAACAATTTTCTAATATTTTCCTTCATCACTCGCATAAAGCGGCAGAGAAATCTACATTCCCAGTTGTACGAGTTTGACTTATACTCCTGTTTGTTTCAACAACGCTGTTGCGCTCATTTCTTAATATTTTATCCTCTAAAGACACGAATATTTGTAAATCCCTTCTCATGTCTTACCTACGCGGTACTTACTTTTAAAAGTAAGGTTCTAAAAATTCCTGTATTCCATAGTATTCAAATTCAGTTTCTTTATTGTACCTTCAGCTGCTATGAGCAATTATTTGTCCCACTTCTAACCACACTTACATTTAACCCGTTGCGCTCCTATGCTGAAAGGGAAATGAACACTCCGTCAATATATGTACGATTCTCATACACTCTCACCTCTTTTCAAAATCACTTTCTTACTCCGCGCCGTATCTTTAAGAGAGACGAACGCACCAATTTTCATGATTTTGTTGTTACCCGTTTAGTCTGATTAGTGGTATCATTTTAATCCCTTTTTCATCCCAAAAGAGACGAATTTGAAAATCAGTTAGTTTACACTGTTTGTGCATTAAGCTTGGTAACAGTACTAGATTTGCCTCTTACTATTCTTTCTTAGCCATAAAAGAATGCATTTTGAAAAATCCCTTCTTATAGAGCTTCTAACCTGGAATTCAAAATTTTCTCATTTTAACTCTACCTGCGTGTGCTGGGCGTCAGAATTTTGAAAAGTACCTTTTGACTGCGTATTTATTCTGGAAGGGGAATGCGAACACCAATTTTTATGGTTCTAACTCCATCCGTTTCAACTGGACGATTTGTACCTACCCTCGACAGCAAGAATACCGAAGGGGAATACGGACAGCAATTACCATGATTCTTACACTGGCCGTTTGCGTTGACCGATGGTACCAGATTAGTCCATTGTTAGGCTTTTTCTATCCCTAAAAGCATGAATTTCAAAACCCCTTTCTTAGCACCTTTTCGCTCTGATGGCCAATGCGAGTACCAATTACCAAACCCTTTAAGCTGGACGATGGCACCAGATTTGTCCATTTCAACCATTTCATCTGCAGTAAGGAGAGCGTGTTACGGTTTGAATTACTAGTTACCTTTCTAATTTTAATTTCACCATTTTTAAATTCAAAAATTCTATTTGAAATTTGAAATATTCGTACGTTAATTAAAATGTGGATAAATCATTTCTACCGTTTTTTTTTTCATTTAAAAATTGTGCAATGTCTTCCGAATTTTAAATGATGTTTTTTAAACCTCAATTAATGTGTTCTGAATTTCTATTGATGTCTTTTGAATTTCAAATAGAAGTTAGAAAATTTGCAGCACTTCAAACGAGCCGAGTAAGATTTCACCACTAAGCGAAAGACTGGAAAGTATTTCAAATTGTTCAACAAAGTAGGCGTTACGAAAGGTATTCTCTGCAGATGAAAATAACCAGATGATGTTTTTATTCTTCCATGATAGCAGCTTGCATGTCCCTTCGTGTATTAAATCTACTTAACTGCTAACGAAAAACTGGTATATATGTGAAAAATGTATGGTCAGATTAACTCTACCGGCTTGGTGAAAATTCAAGAACCAGCACTGCGGAGCGAATCAGAAGATTCATGCAAAATTTCCCAGATATCTTACTTATAGTCTATTCTTATTTAAAATATTTCTAACCAGGATACACAGTAATAAGTCGATAATAATAACCAACATGAAGTCTTCAGTGAAGACATTCAAACATCAACGTTACACGTAACATATTTAACATATTCGCTAAACTGGACTTATACAATATTTAACCAAAGCTACATATTACTTGCGTACTGATGATACAGATGTCATAGCGAAAAATTGCTGTGACCGTTGAGAAAATGAAATTTGATGGGAAACTGCGACAGAATTGAGTTATATATTTCAATTCGTATCGTTCGTGTGGTGAGTGATGTTATCGACCTCGGCTCCCCACAATAATAATAAGGATTATGATGATGGCCGAAACTATAGTTGATTGTTTTTATTGACTGTATATAAACTTACAAGTTTATACTTACTTTTAAATTTAATAATGAATTAATTTTGAATTTTATCAATGAAATAAAATAATTACTGAAGACAGGAAATCAGATATTATAAAAGCTAAGGATTTCACATGATTAATTATCGATAAATATCCGATTGATTATTGTAAGTAAAGTAAACATATTGAATTAAAATCAAATTTATATCTGTTTTTTTTTTTCTCTCCTCCTTTTTTATATTTCACATAATACAACTATTTCATAAACGGCAATTCTCTAGCCCGACACGTATAAATTGGCCTTTAATCAATAAACTCTAAACCAATTCATGTACAGCCCATCATCTCTCAACTAAGTCAGTAGCGTCACAATAGCAACACCAAAGATTAAACCTGAATTAATCTCTTAATCAAAACCGATACAATACACCAGTACAAAACCGAAATTGTATCGCGGACTCGGCAAGTGTTCATACGAGTAACATCACATATACATACATGTGTCTGTGTTCAGACTATTGCAAATTGATGGGAACAATCTGAAAGTCAGTTAAGAGGTACAAATTAGAAAAGTAGCTTATAAAAAACACATGCGAACATAAAACTATCTAAAGCACCAGGAACACAAATAGTAAAAACTAACTAAACAGAAACTTTGTAAAACAGTATTCACAAAAAGCAAAAGAAGGTAAAAATACCGGTACCACAAATTTAGTTTTTTTAAGGAAAGAAGAATTGGAATAAATCAACCCGATTTTGTCAAAAAAAAAAAACTCAATTGCGAGAAGATATATTCTATATACTCGTATATATATAAAATTTTCGTGTCACAGCGTTTGTTGTCATACTCCTCCGAAACGGCTTGACCGTATGTTTAGTAGATATGAGAATAGTTCATAATCTATTTTTGACACCCCTAAGTGGTAAGGATGGTCCATCCCAAGCATTTTTTTTTTTTTGAGTAACATTTTTTGTCATTTTTTATGATGTGGCATTAAAAAATAAATATAACCACTCAATTTTACCAATTTGTGGAATAATAATAAAGCTTCAATGACTGGTGATATATTGCATCGACATCGTACACGGTGCAATGATCTAACAATAACATTCAGAGACGCTATGTAGAGTTAAACATTGGTTGCTATTGAGGATCTGTCCATTATCATTGCGAAGTTCATCTGATTTAATGAACAATGAAATGGGTCGTAAACTGCAGTGCAATATTATAGAAATGGCAGCGATTATTACTCCCAATATCCCACTAACGAATGAGGAACAAAGAGCCATTTGCGACCGCAATATGCTCGCAGTTTCGGCAGCATATGGTGGATTCTTTGTTCTTGTCTTTTCTTTTTTTTTTTTTTTGATGATTCTCGCCGAAAAACGACTATAGCTTCGCATTGGCCGTTGCATTATTTTTTGATTTAGGCAGAAGAGTTAATTCAATATAACACAGATGAAGTGTGTAACATAAAAAAAAGCAATCGTCCATAGCCACAATGCTGAAACAGTGTAATATTATCATCTGGGATGAATGCACTATGGCACACAAACATTCGCTTGAAGCGTTGAACAGGACATTGAAAACCATTAAGATCAATGACAAATTATTTGGCAGCACTCCGTTAATCCTTTCAGGTAATTTCAAACAGAAACTTTCCGTCATTCCTCGTTCAACGTACGCTGATGGAGATCAATGCTTGCTTAAAATCAGTGCAGCTGAAAGTAAATAGTATGCGCACTCAAATGCCTCAATATTCATCCACTGGAACATTCTCGAAACAGCGATTAGAGATAAACTGGATATATTAAATTACCGACTGATTTCTGCACAATCGTTGATTCGCAAGATACACTCATTCAACAGATATTTCCCGATGTACACACACAGTATATAAATCAAGAAGAAGAAGACAAAATATAGACGTCAATGATTTAAATCTCAAAACACAACAGTTGTTGCCAGGAGATTTGCAAATGAATTGATACAGTTTGCGATGCCACCGAAGCTGTAAATTATCAAACAGAATTTTTGAACTCATTGAATTTGCCAACCGAATGCTGGATCGGCGGTCATTTTTCGCCGTAATTTGAATCCACCATGGCCGTGCAACGGCACATACATATATATCTTTATATATATAATTCTACTGTACGGGCGTTGTCAGTGAACTCCTCCTAAACGGCTGGACCGCTTTGCATAAATTTTTGTATATGCGTCTGGGTGGTGCCCGGGATGGTTTAGATTTACAATTCGGTCCAATTGGACAAAGGGGCGTGGTACCTCCCATACAAACCACAAACTAAAAATCAATTATTTCTGCTCCAGCTTACGGTATTTGAACAAAATTTGGTGCGTAGGTTTGGTGTACATATCTTAAGTGCTGCTGCAAATATGGACGGAATTGGACAACGGGGAGTGGTACCTCCTATATAAACCACAAATTAAAAAGCAATTATTTCTGCTCCTGCTAAAATTTGAAGGCAAAGCAACGTTTGCCGGGTCGGCTAGTATATACAGGGTTGCCCATATTCGACGGACCCATCTGGCAACGCCATAACT
>JAHXMU010000735.1:28419-38713 GCA_019455685.1 Philornis downsi | reverse complement strand
TAAGATTGCCAACCGCCAAATTTTTATTTTTTTCTTTGATTTTTTTTAAAAAACATGGGTCCGTCGAATGTGGGCAACCCTGTATACAGGGTGGGCCATAAGGGTGTTGGCGGTTTAAATATTCAGTTAAAAAAAACTACGAAACATAAAAAAAAATATATTTGTATTTTTAAAAAGTAGAAGCATGGGAATTTTTAAGACTTCAAAATAATGTTGTCCAAATGGCTTCCCTCGGCTGCTTGACACTCTTGGAACCGAAGTCGCAAATTTTGGAAAACTCGTTGAAAAGTTGTTCTAGGTATTTTGTTACTTCCATTCCATTTTGTTACTTCCTTCCATTGGTACCGAAGCACCACACTTCCTTATTCTATTAAGTCATATTCCCGCATTTTTTTATTAGGGTTATAGTTGCTATGAACCATAGAGTAATTGGTATTTTGTGCTATTTTTGTTGCTGTGTTGATGACGATGGTTATGCCCAAAGTTTGAGGATAGTTATTTTGGTGGGGATAGTTATTTTTGTTCTGATAATATGGAGGACGTCTATTTGGAATTACTATGTATATTATTATGTATTATTATTACTAAATTTGCATTGAACAAAGTGAAGTGATTTGACATTTCCCTATTTAATGCCCTGTCTCAAATTTATATCTTTAATATTACTACCTTCATTTCTAATACTACCTTTATATTGCTTGTTATTTAAATTAAAAATTGTGTGTGATGTTTTAATGGCCACCGATTTCCGTTAAGAGTAGATTTTTCAACGAGATCAAATCCTCAGGTGTGATGTTTTAATGCCCACCGATTTCCGTTAAAAGTATATTTTCAACGAGATGCAATCCTCAGGTTGCTCCCTTCTAAATAAATTCAGCGTTTCTCCTTCTAAAGTTCTTAATATGCAGGTAAAGAGTAATACTCTGTCCTCAGGTTTCATTGTTGCGATGTTCGGCAACATGCTTTCGATGTTATTGACATGTGTGCTTAGTTGTTCCAGTTGACCTGAGAAAGGATAAACCATTTTGTTGTTGATGTTGGTAGCGATATGTTTGCCAATAATGTCATTGAATGTTGCATTTTCCAAATTTTGGATAATCTGTTCCATAAAGCCTTGGCCGGATTTTAAGTTCAATTTTTTTTTTTTTTGTAATTGCGTGGATAAAATCTTATTTAAAAAAAATATTTCTTTTTATTATTTAAAATTCTGTAGGTTCCCGTAGGATTCCCAGAATTTTGTTTATTTCATTATATTTTAGATTCATTTAGGTACCTTTTTCGTAAATTCCGCCAACTTTCGCCGTATTTTAGTTTTCTTTATAAACTGACTTCTTTAAGGTTACCCTTAAGTGCTAATCATGAGCAAAGTTTTATCAACTGTCTTTGTTATATAAATTTACAGAGCTACATGGTGTCTTTTATCTCTTGAAACATTTGGAGCACAGTTTTAAAAATGTTGTTCTATGTGTTTGTTATTCTTATCAATATTTATTTGGGATAGATGGTTACGTGGGAATTTGGGGTATATTGGTAGTGTGTATGATACTTATATATGTAAATATATGTATGTAAATCGGTAAAAGCGAAAAGGACATTCCTTCATTACTTCTTTTTATCACTCATTGCTGTAAACGAAGAGAACTATAAGAAAAATAGAAAAGTGCTCAGCTCAGAGTTTGTACGCATATAAATGTAACTGCAATTAACAAATAATATCAGCAGTATAAAAGGAAATTTTATACGAAAACAAATACAAACCATGGGCAAATTTCAGAAAAAAAAGTAATTTTGGGTCAAAATTGAAATTATATACATACTCACACTTTAAATTGTCGGGCAAATTTAAAAATACAATCAGCAATATTATCAAAACCATTCTATTTCATTAAAAACCCTGACACGAAATGTATGTGGATTTGGTTAAAAATTGCGAAACAAAAGTAAACAACTAGCAACACTCTACATTTTTATATAGTTAAATTCCCAGCAAAATAACTTTTTATTTATATTTTATACAATATATTCGACATATCTTAAATCTCTAAGATTTTGGATCATCTTCGGCTTGATCTTTGATAAGTTCTGGCATGAAAGTCATTGGCGAATTGTATGTGACTTTGGTTAAGCATTTCGAAACCAATGTCAACGGCGGGCAACACTCTCCATTTTTTACAGTTTAATTCCCAGCAAAATAATTTTTATCGCATAAAAGCAAAAAATTTAATGTGGAATATTTTATGTATAACATACCTTAAGTCTTTAAAGTGTTTGCATCATCTTCGAACTTGTTCCTTGGTATGTTCTTTTCACAATTTTGAAATAAATTATTTGGAGACTAACAAAATGCAATACAATCTTTTTAGGTAACTGTACTCGAACCAGACATTTTGCTCCGATTTTCATCTTATGCTAAAGCCTTGAGAGTTTTGTCACACGTATATCGATTTTGTCACCGATGCCATTTCAACGAGCCAACGAGCATCAACCTTGTCCGCCATTTTGAACTAAAAACTTCCCCAATACGTCAAGCTCGGCATTAATTTCGAAGTAGGTTACGCGTTATCCTCTCCTGACTTTGAACCCGCATTCGCTCGTTTCTTTGGAGAACGAGGAACTTCATTGGAACTAGCAGATCTTTGCTTTTACTTTTTAAAAGTACGCTGCTAATGGTTTTCCCGCACATCCTATGGTTGGCCTGTGGGAGGCTACGGTAAAAAGATTTAAATTTCATTTAAAAATAATTGCTGGTTTTCATAACATTCAAAAAATTTGCTACAATAGCCGCTCGAATAGAAGGTGTATTGAGTTCGCGTCCAATCGGATGATCTAAATGATCGTGTGGAGAATCGAAAAACCTCATTATGGAATCGATGGTAAAGTTCGTGCAGCGGAAGTACGTACATCCACCGGTGTCATAATAAGCCCATTTGCCAAACTTTGCTACTTTGCTACGATCCCGTACCAAAAATTTAAATAACCATCAACTTCAATTCAGAATCGACTAGTTTCTCGCCATCTTGACGGACTTGAATCGTATTAACCATCCGTATTTTATATACTTCTAGATGCAGTCATAGCCAAAGTCGTGAGAGGCGAGTTTATAGGCGCAAATTTTGTCAGAAATTCGATTTCCTGAGATTCCAAATTTATTGCTATGGACTCGAAAAAAAGCAAGAGGGCGGTGCGAAGATTCGACTATTGTATTAAATGTCTTGCAAAAAGCCAAACTTTATGAAGATGTCATTCAGGAAATACTTGTTGAAAATTCAAAAATTATGATCATACTAAGTTCCATCCTCAACCAAGCCCCCAGGATAGCACCTCCAAGTGTAATCCACGTCAAGAACCGAATGCTAGCCGTTCAAAAGTTCACCAGAAAAAGAAGAAGTCTATAATAGAAACCACGATACCAGATCAACACACCCTATTGGGTCATACGATCGCTCACCTCAGTTTAATGTGGCACAACTTCTTCTACACAATAAATAACCGGCGGCATGTATAAACCTCAAAGTTTATACTTAGCTTTAAATTTAATAATGAATTAATTTGGAATTTTACAAATTAAATAAGTTACTTACTGAAAACTTGAAATCAAATATTATAAACGTTAATGCTCTAATTTAAGCAAACTAATGTATTGGAAATTTGGTATCTTGATGCAGCGCCATTAATTATCGATAAATATCCCAATAGTTATTATGAATTGTTTAAAAATCTCAAGAGAACGTGCAAAGAGGAAAATAGAAAATACAATATTACGATCAAAGTGAGGGTCGAACAGTGAGCGTCTTCATCTCTACAAATAAACAGATTGAATTAAACTCAACATCATTTTCATCTTTTCATCTCTCCCTCTTTTTTATATCTTAAATCCTAAATTTAATTAGATAATTTCTCAAGTTTGATGCAATTATTTTGAAAGCGCCAATTCTTTCTTCTATAACTTATTGCCCGGCACGTAAGAATTGACCCTTAATCAACTAGCTCTAAACCAATCCAAATACACAGCACCAGAGATTAGATATATATATATATATATGTATATATGTATATATATATATGTATATCAGTGGCGAATACAGTTTGTTCTAAACATGTAGTAATTTTGAAGAAGATTTCAATCTTAAAGCTAAAAGTCTATAAATCGACTGCTTTATACACAATTAATAAAACTCGTGTTTGTAATTGAGTATGTCTTAAAAACGTTTGGGTAACAGTTATATATAAAATATGATGAAATAGCAATTTACATACCTTCACACGAAAGAATGAATATATATATATGTAACACCCAGAAAGAAGCGTTAATACCGAACGTCTTTTGAGCAAATGGGTTTCACGATTTTTTAACTCTGTGCAAGGTTCTTCGTCGACCGACTAGCTGGTAGGCACGATAACTGAAGTAACATTTTAGGAACTTCTTCAAACTTAAGAAAACCAAACATTTTGCTAGACCGTTGCCGAGAATTGTAAATTGTTTTATTTGCCGAAATTCAATTCTACTGATATTTGTCAGAATTTGAGAAAATCGACCGATTAACTATTCTCCTTTATGTGCTCACCCCAAAAAATGTGCGGTTTAATACATATATCCTTAGGTTTTGTCCTTAATACATACAATTTTTAGATTAAACCAGTTTCGAAGGGCGAATTATTCATTATTTATTTTAGTATTTATTTTTTTTTTTACTTTTCATATAGATTATTGTAAAAAAGTGCTGCCAATAATTTTGTTCCAGTAAGGAGTCCTCCTTGAATTCTACTTATATTATATAATTTTACTCTATAACGTTTTTAGATTAAATGAAATATTTCCCGAATTATAGTAAATTTGTCCAGAGAATTTACTCAATGTATTTCATAAAAAAAGAAGTGACACTAGTAAGTAATAGTGAGTTATATTCAGTGACATGAATAGCGAACACAACCATTTAGATATCATAGACGAAAGCGTTCAATATGTAAATATAGTCGAATAGCCTATATGACAAAAGATTATTATATAGAATGGCGCATAAGTAACGTTAAGATTTGATCCGTGAATACATTTTTTGTTTGTATTTTTTTTGGTCTCTTTACAGAATTAACAAAATAATACTTGGGAAATTTATGATGGAAAGGCTCAGCACAGATCAAAGAACCAAAGTTGTTCAATTTTACTTTAAAAGTCAGCATTCGATTATTTAGATCATATCGAAATTTCTTTCATGTTCGAAATGCTCCCAGCACTCCAACAATTTACCGATTGGTTCAGCATTTTGGGCAACAAGGGACTGTCTGTGGTCTTCGCGTACTGGAAGACTTCGTGCAGTTTGAAATGAAGTGAACATTGCTCGAGTGCAAGCAAGTATTGAGGAAAACCCCGAAAATTCTACCAGGCGACGTTCTCAACAGTTAGAGATGTCTAGGAGGTCTTTTCAAAGAATTTTACATATGTTTCATCTTTTCCCATATAAGATGCAATGGGTTCACGAGTTAAAACCAAATGATGCATAAGAACGCATTCAATATAGTCGCCGTTAACGTTACTTATGCGCCATCTTTTATAAGGTATAATGCATTAAAATAAATTGAAACTTCTTCTCTTCGTAAATTTTAATGACCTGTATTTTATTTTATTAAGACAAAACCAACTTTCGATTAAGCAATTCTTTCAATTAAATTCTTTCTGTGACTCGTACGTTATTAAATGTGAGATACAAGGAGTGGTATTAAATAACAAAATTACTATTTAATTCTAATTCGACTCTGAAAGTTCTGATAACTTGCAACCAATTACATATTTACTGTAACGATTACAACTATTACTACTACGGATTGCTGTCTGAGCCTGTTATATTTCATTCTTTTTTTTTAAATACGTTCAATTTGTTTCAAAAGATTTCATTCAGTTTGCTTCGTTTAATTTGGAGAAGGTTTCCCTAAATTTGGAAAAGCTTCATGCAGTCTAAAAATACTATAGTTGCATTAAATTGGGTACGCATTCAGCGTAAATGAAAACATACTTCTTCCGGTGGTTCCTATACAAATTGACGGATGTTCTGAAATTCTATCTCTTCTCTGCGTCTTTTAGTTAATGGACTGGGGTAGTCCAGAATTTACTCATTGCATTGGCTCTGCAAACACAATAATAACGCTGGTTCCAGTACCTCCTACAGAAATGGCCGATTTAACCCAAATATTCTCTTGTTCTTATTTTCTAGCAGGATGCTTAGCAAAATTGGAAAAACATTAATTAACCATGTCTTGTCGGTACCTTCCACGCAATTGAGCGATTTAACCCATACGTTCTTATGGTAATACATATCTTTTATCTAGTTACTCGAATTTCAGACAAGTTTGCTATACGTTAAGGTCTTGCTGAATTACGATCTGTATTTATTTGTGCCGTTTGGCAAAACTTGAGAAAAATCTACATCCCAAACAAATGACAGGTTTTAGTAAATTATTTTCCCATTATGTGTTTCAAGCAACAAGTACGTCATGTGACGTAAAAAAAAGTTTGGGTGTGAAAATGGACAGCATTGATATTCCTATTCGGAATATTGGTCCTCTTACGATTCGCTCGTATTCAAAGTAACCGAATGGATGAAAATCAGTAAGGGAATTATATTCGTGCACTATCCGGTACCTCCCATACACAGCGACCTATAGACCCCAAAATATAGTCTCCCAATAATATCCTATTGGACTAGTAATTTTGAGCAATTTTTACGTGACTTAACAGTCATTGTCATTGCCCCCGTTTGTGTGCAAAGTTTGAACGAAAACGAACTGTACCTTCTTGCCCCTACCATATAAGCTTCGCAATGTAATCACACCACAATACCCAAATGATTAATTCAACTTTGAGCAAACTTTGCACCCTTGGTGCATGTCTATCCTCCCTTAAAGTGCGATATTTCTCTAAAATCAGACCGCGCCTTCGAGCACCTGCAATATAAAAGAACCTGAGAGTCCCGAAATTTGTCCAAATGATCTAATTTGTACCAATCTCCAAATAGCTAAATATATATATTATTCCCCTTTAAATACGATATTTGGAAGAAATCAGGCCATGCATTCTTGCACTCTAATAACATAAAACATGAGTTTTAATTATATTGCGACAACATATTATTGGATAATGATATTTGCAACAAATTTTACCTAAATTAAAAAGTTCACGGGTTTCAAGTAAATATAAATTTTGCAATTTCTTTTACACTTTATACAAATTAAAGAAGGAGTGTGTTTTACTATGCGTATGTTATATCAAGACTATATTTGCGAAGACGTATTCGGCTCTCTTGTTAACATTTTCGCTAGGTACTATGTTCTTTTCACGAGGAAAGCACTTTACGAGACATTGTTTCCTCGTGAAAAAAATCGCGGAATTGTCTGTCTGTTTTTAATTGGCACCCAATACTGATATTGGAACAACTTATGAATTTAAGTTATAATTGTAAAATTGTAAATTTGTATCTTTTCTTACTATTATTTCACTTCACAAGTTTACAAATGTATTAGTGAACATACTAATTATGATGCAAAAATATAAACTGCTTTAATTTCAGTGGCGGAAACAAATATAAAAAGAAGTCGACCTTGCTACTTAACAATATTTTCCTCGGTAAAAAATACAATACATTCCAAATTCCCTGCCCATCTTTTTATATGGAATTTTACCGCGAAAACTCCATGGGCAAAAGCTTTTCTTTTCGATTTTTATGGCGTTTTAGGGATAATGATCTATGCTACTATCAAAATAATAAAATTATAAGTTTTGATATTTTTGTTTGTTGTTCGGGGAAAAAATTCCGCGAGGTATTATTTACTTGCGGTAAATTTAACGGCATTGCCAACACTGAAATCGGAACAGTTGATAATGTACATTTCCCATTTTTTAAACAAATAAAACAAATCAACAACCATTGTGGGGAGAAGGAATATTTTACTATAAGACTTCAAGTGGTATTTTGCTAGTTAAAATGAAAAGAAAAAAAATTTTCATAATAAATAAATTTTTCTTTATTAACTCAGGTGGTCATGATCATGCCTATGTCCAAAATCGAATAGTACCGTCCATTTGTGGATATACAGGGAAATCCTTGCCCAATAAATTAAAGATAATTCAAAATTCAGCAATGAGAAATTATGTAGGCACTTCCCGCACCTCACGAATAAATAATACTGTATTAGCATATCTAAAACATTCACGATAGACGCAACCATTTGGCTAATAACTAATCCAAGGCATAAATGACGAACGTATGACAAACCTCTTAATATATATTTAAAAAAGTCTAAGCGTAAGTTAAAACACCAAAGTGCAGATAATAGAGAAATTGCGAACTGAAACTTTATTTATATCAATAAAATCTTACCTTTATACGAACAAAAAAATATTTAGCCTTCAAATCGAACTTCTATTCAAAATTATCACATATTTAGAACAAGCTATAGTCGTCATTCTCGCATTTTAGAATTCCGTGACCTAGACACCAATAGTACCATTTAGACAATATTCAAATGTATGTTTGGTCTGATTCTTCTCATTCATTCGTTGTGGCATGTACATCCTAAATTTGGATCGAGGCTATTCTGTTGTTTAAAAATTTAAACTGCGAGACAAAGTTTCTAAGCCTTTTGAATATTACAAATCAGTAGTACATATCACCGTTTTAGTACCGAGTGCATTCATGTACCATTTCAGTGGTATCAAGTATATCTGACTATCGGCTATAGACACTGTGTCCACAGAGTCCACAAAATTCAGATTCATGTCCACAAATCGACTACGATGTAACATTTGCGTCAGTCAAACTGAATAAAGTTTGGACAGCTCAATTCACAATTGCTTCTTAAGGAAGTGACTGAATATTTGGTTTTTTCTTTTCTTAAGGTTAGAAAAAAAACGAAATTGGGCAAAATCGGATCAGTTGCTGTTTATTTCATAATAAAAAGCGATACATGGCGATATATATAAACTGTTAACAAACGTAATAACTCGTTCACTTTCTTAAAGAGCTTTTCATTAATTAAAAGCAATCCACGGTAATCCCTGTTATATATTTGAAAGAATCACTCTAATTTCCATATATTTGTAAAGGACAACCCCAGTTATTTGTGCGGCTATTGCCAAAAGCTATAATGCAAGATTTTGTCTGCGAAAACGAGTTAGTTGTATGAGATGACGTTTTTAACACGTCCACATATCTAATCAAACCCACATTAAAAAAATATATTTTCGGTATGCACCTAAAAGTTTTAAAACTTGTTCATTAAGGAAAAGCAATATATAATATTATGTAACTTGGTAGACAAAGGAGAGACAATCACAGTACACAATTTTTTTAAAAACACTCCCTTAATTACACGCCTGAGTTTTAAAAAAATGACAAGTTGAAATATTTGCTATATTCCTCTGAAAAAACCAACTAAATCGATTTATTAAGACCAGCAAAAGGACTTAAGCACACACAATAACATTGCGTTGAACTGTAATGCCGTATAGGACATTGTGGAAGGCAATCCGTGCTGTAAGGTGCATAAGCTACTTCCATTTAAACAATATATTATATAAATTTGTCCACTTGCGTTCATCGGACCGGTTTTGTTGTTATTTCTTTTCTCATTTCTTTTTTATCCCAATTTTTGTTAATACAAACGAAATTAGTCTGTAAGTAACATTTTAATTTGTGTTTAAAATTTAAATGAATTTGCTTTGAATCCATAAAATTTGTAGGTTTTGTGTTAAATCATATTATTTACTTATTTTAAATCGCTTTCTAAATATAGCTATTAAGTTAATAGAGTTTTCGAAGCTTAGAGTCTATTCCCAAATACAAATTTCAGAGGAAGGTCGAAAACTAAAATTGCCATAAATTATTGGTAGACAGATAATTGAAGTGACAACATTTCTACAGAGAATAAAGATAATGTAAACTCTCAGAAGTAGAACATGTTCTATATGATTTGTTTTATTCTAGATTACATTCATACATGTCAGCTATCCAATGTTTACAAATACAAATGACCAATACGGAACAAAAAGTGCATACGTAAAACTGCAAGCAGAAATAATTTCGGCAACTAAAGGAGACAAATGTGGAACGGGTAGGTATCCAACACATACAAATAATAGTGGCAAAAGTAGAGTTTATAATTAAAATTATAAAATTTGAAGAACAACAGAATTTAATAATAATAACAATAATAATAATAATAATAATAATAATAATAATAATAATAATAATAATAATAATAATAATAATAATAATAATAATAATAATAATAATAATAATAATAA
>JAHXMU010000735.1:15780-28319 GCA_019455685.1 Philornis downsi | reverse complement strand
ATAATAATAATAATAATAATAATAATAATAATAATAATAATAATAATAATAATAATAATAACAATATATTTCTGTTTGCAGTTGATAATGCAGCTTCATCCCTTATACTACACCCGAAGTCATTTTCAACAACTTTTTGGCAACCTTCACGCGTGGTTCCTTTCCTACGTGATTCTATTGCTTCTCCTCGAACGAGCCCCAGAATACATACCTTTAGAATTTTGAATGCTAATGATGCCAACATACTACGGCTACAGCATAGAGATAAGCAAAATATTTATCGACCCATATTAATGTGTTTTATATGCAAATTGTCTTTTAGTGTTACAAGTTCCTTTGTGTTACATGCTAACAGAAAACACGGGATTAGCGTACAAGGTGTGGAGAAATTTCTGCTGGTGCAGCGTGAATATACTAGCGCAATTATTCAAAAAAATATGGAAGAGGCCCCTCAGATATCGTTTTTAGAACCCGACATTAGCGAAACGATGACATTGGGTAGGATACCAGTAGAAAAAAAGTTATACCGCTCAATTTACTGTAAAATGTTTACTGTTTACAAATATATTTATATAACCAAGGGAGAAATTTTGATCTCAAATATCCCTTCAATTGTATTACAATTTCACCATTTTCTTTAGTTCCAGTCACAGCTGACATCAGTACTGCTGAAACTAACAAAAAACGAGAAACTCACTTGTCTCCACTTAATGCTGAATTTCTATTGCCATTGAATTCAAAGTTGCTTAAAAACCAGACGGATTATACAGGGAATATTTCAAATATTGTTGACATGCCCAGCGAACCAGCATCAACAGTACCACATATTTCAGGATGTCAAGATAAGATAAGTTCAGAGACCTCAGCTTCAGTCAAAACAAGTAACAACAGTAGTCCAAGATATAACGAGGACCATTCCGCAAATTGCGTAGAGGAAAAGACCGAATCGTATGGTTCACCGGTTCAGGTTAACTCATTACATGCCTCCACGTCATTATATGTGCTAAGTTCCGAACAAAATAGTAAGTGTGTTAAGTTAATTAGCGATATTCTCCAGCAACAGCGTGTATCTATGCAGATACAAAAAGCCGTCCATACATGTCCCAAAGATACCAGTTTTTTTTCTATTCTTCAAAATATATGCCCTATCCATAAGATTCAGAAAGAAACTGATTGCAGGAGTTGTGATGTTGCACAAATTTTCAATCTAGTGAAGGACCCACTACGTACAACGTCACTGAATACAGCAAATTATGCAATGTCTAGTTATGGACTGCTTGCAGTAGCTAACCAACTTTCTTTGACTCCAAAACGATATACAAAGTTACAATCAAATATAAATAACACGGCAATAGGGCAGTCAAACACACCTAGTTTAACGATAGGTGCTTGCTCAGATCACATAAATGGTCGACCTGTTGAAGTAGAATGTTCTAGGTAAGTTGGCCCATCACATTGAATTTTTCAGTTGATCCGGTGAGTTTTTTAGGTATTTTATTTAAATTTTTTATTCTGATTTCAGATATTGCACATACCGTAGTCGTTTACAAATCTGGTAGCTACTTTCAATTTACTTTTCTCAATCTATTAAAATTTTCAAAATCTGATTATTAGTTGGAAGGTATTACATGAAAAATATTCCATGAACATATGGCTACAAAAATAAAGATTATTGGAACAGTGCTGCACAGCGCGTTATGTAAGATTCTGTATATTCCCCCACCAATTTTTGTCTTAACAAACGGAAAACTTTTAGTAAAATCTCTTCCACAGAAAAATTTGAGAAAAGACATCCATCCGGTAACAGTTAATATTAGTGTGCATAAAGGGCCAAAGTATTCTGAAATGCGAGATAGAAAATATACGAAGATATCAGCAAATCCTCTAGACCTATCAGTCTCAGTAAAGCAAAAACGAGTGGTCAGGAGGAAATTAGAAATGGAACTAATATCTTGGCTATACTGAAGCTTATAAACCGATTATGGATCAAGAGCCTGTTTATGTCAAGATGAGTGATAAATATATCATGCTTACATGTATAACATTTAGTTAATTTTGAGAGTACTAATCATCAATGGCTGGATCTTTCAAGTGACAATAAACTGTAACTACTAGTCATTTCTTACAGTCCAAATAATACAGTTTATCTAGTACCTTAAGCTTTGATTAGCATGTGATAGAGAATATTATGTAAGTCGTGCACTTTACCTGCACTTTAGAAGCAACACATGCCGTGCAAATTCAATTGCTTTTGTGGTAATGGCTGCATTGGTGCTAATCTAAACGCTGGTAATAAGCTGTCCATTAGTTGTTTGTTAAATCTCTTATTGGAAGCAAAATAGAGAAATATGAGAAATATGTTTCTGAGAAATGAGAAATATGTTTCTATGAAGTAATTCTGTGAACCAGCCTTAAAAATTGGTTCAGCTGTCAAAAAATTGTTAAAATTTTCCATAAATTCACGGTATAACGAATCATATAAGGTGTCATCGACGTCTTCAACTTCCATAAACTCTCGCATCCCTTTTTCGAGTTAATTTCAAAGTTCTTTTTGGAGTCAAATTTAAAAGAAAAAAAATGTTTTACAAATATGTTACTCATATTATTAGGTAACATTTCTATCGGTTTTTTTCCTCAAAAAGTCCCGACAGATACACTAAAATTAACAGTTACTGGCAGCGCTGTGGAGTCGGAGTATAGAATATTTGAACGGTGTCGAGAATTTGTACAAATTTGAACGAATCCAACTTCAAATTGAGGGTTATATTTTTATCAATTAAATTAATCCATGTATAAAGTGGCACGCGTGTAACGATGTTACATTACATACGGGCTTAACTTAAACATTTGAATTCAAGTTTTTTTATGTTTCCATATAAATTAATTATCACGATATATCTAAGTAATTTGTTATAGCTTTGATGTACATGTAATTAAGAGAAATTTGTATTTAATGCTTTGTGTTTCACATGCAACTAATAAATATTTCTCAAATAAATACACCTCACAGATTGCGCGATTTGATCCGGTCGACTTATTCTTGTAACTGTCTTAAGTCACAAATCTATGCCAATTAGCCACAAAACAACAGACGCACTCAGAATTAACATGACCTGTGCAATCACCCAAACTCAGTTGAACATATTGATATGTACCAGAAGTAACGAAAATTTAACATGTAGCTGCACTTAATAAAGCTGTGGTGGAAATTTAACCAACAATTGTTTGATATTTGTTGTTTTATTAAATTTTAACATTACCTGTCCTTATTGGAAAATCCTTTAGTATTATTTTATTTTAAATCCAGTTTCAAAAGCAATACAAGCTCTGGTTTTTGGCTCGCCAAAAGGAAAGAAGTTCACAATTTTACTGAAAGTTACTAGATTTGCGCTTTTCTCAAATTTCTAATGATCTTCGGTATATTTGCAGCGTCAAACCATTAAAAACCAACTGAATGGTGAAAAAATATTATGAAAATTCCTTATCATTTTACCACTTTTAATTTCCCCTTGTTTGACTACACGTTTTAATGCATCAGTTAAAATCAAGTATATGTATGTAAGTTCTATACCATACTTCTCGGTGTTGGTCGCCCTGTGCAAAAGAGTGCAGACTGGACATTTTTACATACCTGCAGGCGCGGAGACCCCAGGCAGATATAACGGTCGATACAACATTGCAAGGGTGCAGTACCTCCACAGGTGGGAGACGGGAAAACTCCAAACCACTTCCGTTCGGCGACGATGAACGGCAACCATTACACATAGACAGAAGAAAATTTCATGCAAGTTCGTACCGGAGAGATCAAAAAGATACTGATGACAGGGCACGAACTCGAGACCTGCCCGTGTGCATCCCTACCAACCACGGTATCAGACAAATCCTCTGGTCAAACTCTGTAGCTAACTTACTCCCAGTTTCAACCCCTTGCGGTCCAATGGCTGGTGCACCTACGCACGAGCAAACAGCTGCCGACAATCAGGCTGTACGGGTTCGTGGAATCAGCATGATCGGAGCAGTCTCCCAGCCGCTCAACCCAAAGATCTGACTGCCTTGAAAAGGTCAGCAGACCCACTTCCCACAACTACGTCGTAGTAGCCCTACGCCTAGCAAACGCTCTGGAAGCAAACAGCGTTGCTCTAGCCAAAATACCCGGGGTAGAGAGTAGTGTAGTAGTAGTATAGTTATCGCTAATTCCTGGAGGCCCCTTTTATCTACATGTAAGGGACATTCGCACAAAACGTGCCGCCAGCCTTTGACTGGTGCACTACAGTTGGACGAGTCGTGATCGGACAGGGCTCTCTTATGCAGAAAGGCATTGAGTGACCCATGTCTCGTCAGTATGAAGCCAAGACAGCGGTTAAAACCGAAGTCAAGTTGTCTTCCAACAAACGTAACATCTGGCAGAAATCTGAATTTAACACGTCCGTTTTGACTCTTCCCGACGGGTTTGCCATCTCGACAAGACACATTCGCAACATCCTACAGCCCCCTATACTCAGCCCTACTCATGCTCTGTACCCCCTCAATGGCCCAGTCCCTTCCCGTAAGTGCATACCCATTCCTGGTCTTAAATTTCGCCGCACGACAGATTGCCACAAGATTCAGCGGGCCGGACCCATCAGTACCTGGAGGCCTTCTGTCGAAACCGTACGACATACTGGCATACAAGCCAAAAACACCACTCTGACAAGAGAGGACCTTGCGGTATCCGAATGCAGACTTCACCGATTCTTACCACACAGAGGACGCGTACACAGACGAACGAGTGGCTTGCGCGATAATCTACCCCACAAGAGCATTATGTGGGTCTTATCGACAACAACATCTACACCGACATATTCTGACCATTGCCTAACTATCGTCATCATGGCCAGAACCCTCTGTTTCAACTGAGAACGAGAGGGACCCTCAACCGTGATGAGTATGTCATCAGCATATATACAAACTTAGCACTGATCACTTAGCTGCCGCAATAACGGGTCCATCATGAGCTTCCATATAAATGGACTACAGGTAGAACCTTGCGGACAACCATGAGCAAAATCGAGCTCCACAGCATTATTTGCCCCAACTACTCTAGCTTTTCTATCACAGGAGTAACTACGCCAAAGGCGCAACTCCTGGCACCTTACCTCCTGAAGCCTTTCCAACACCCCCACGTACAACAGGGTAATCGAAAGCGCCCTTGAAATCTACGAATACATCAAGAATACAGTTCTCAGTGGATTCGCTCACGCATCTCTGAACGTGGATCCAGGTATCCTCAACACTACGAGCCTTTGTGAAACCGTATTGAAAATGACACATACCGTCAATGACTCTCTCACTAAGTCTCTGCACCATTATTCTTTCCAGTACTTTTCCAAGCACTGGAAACAGGCTAATAGCCCTGTAAGATCGACGATTGCTCTTGATGTTGTCAGGCGATTTTAGGGGAACAATAACCTTGGCTGATTTCCACTGGCGCAGAAAATATCCAACAGGTACAGAATGCCTGTGCAAAGCCTCCAGGCCTTCCAGATGCTTTTACACATCTTTCCGGTTATTCCGTCCATACCAGGTGACTTGCGTGACCTGACAAGAATCATACTTTCCGCGATCTCCCCTCTTTCCAGTTCTGGTGCACCGGGTGCCTCCACCAAAGGAGGAGGGACCAGAGCATCAGGCCTTGGAAAGAACTCCCGCAACAAAGCCTAAAGCCAGTCCGCCCAGGAAGCCTGGATGGTATCGCCATCCTTTATTTCTGAGACTTCCACGTTGTTGTCCTTTCCCCTACAGATGCGGTAGAGATATCCCCAAGGGTCATCTTTATGCCGAGTAGCGAACTCGCGCCACTCTGACTCCTTAACGTCTATATTCGTTAAGTCCGGCTCTATACGATGACCTGAGGTGGTCCATGTCGGCGGCCCTCTGTCCGTCTACCCCAGAAAACGTTTCCTGAGGCGTCGAACTTACCCCTCTTCCGACTCATCTCCTGTATCCACCACCTTATTCTCCTCCTAGTACGCTAGGAAGGAGACTGTCGTTTACGTGGTGAACAGTCACTGTATCCATATACGTCAGATAGGGCTCCAAAGGCTCGCCAACCTTAGCTTGCCTTACTAGCTTGCTAGGAGTACACCGAAATCGTCAACAACTGAAACAAAAATCACCCATTCCGAGCTACAAACTTTTGAACAATCCAAATTGATGTCATTAACAATGACTGCAGCACTATGCCATGTATCAGGAAATACCCGCATACAAGCAGGTAACCCACGCAATACTGTACAAGAGCAATACTGTAGCCACTGTCACTGTCACCATTGTAAGGACGAGTCTACCACAATTCAATTGTAGAAGGCGAGTACCCATCTTAGTGTAATGAGTGCCCTGGCTCAGACACCACACGCTGATCCGAGGGCTCCCCCCGAAGAGGGGAGTCATTTTGCCCTTAAGATTTTTTTCGTACAAATCACGCATGAACAAGTCTGGGATGATCTTCGAGTCAAACCTCTGGACGATGACCCGCGGGCCCAACCTCTCAGGTACCGAAACCGTCAGCCCAGCCTTTCCGAATTTCCCGTTCTCGACTATTTTAGGGTGTTCCGCCATAGTTGGAGTCAATAAAACGACCCCACCGGCACGAATCGCCTTGATTTTATGGACCCGTCCCTTCAAAATGGGTCCGACTCGCTCAAGAGGCTGCTCACCACTTACTTGGTGGTCTGACCCTCACGGCCACAAACCACCAAGCACCAGGTCTCGACGAGCTTTGCAGCTGGTGCAGCGATTGATGGCCACACAACTGGAGCCTTCACTACGGAGGCAGTCGCCACCGGAGCTCAGACCACCGGAGGCGCCATCTGGCCGGTACCCGCGGGTCGGACGGCGTTCACGCTACTGCTCGCAGCTGCACCCATCCGCAGCACATCGATGCGACCCTTAAAGCGCTCGTTCTCCGCAACGAGCTTCATAATGAAGCCCTGTTACTCCAGGAGCTCCTTCAGTAGCACCCTGTCGATGCTCTCTCTGTTCGTCAGCGCGGATGCCATCCGTCCGGACATCCGCCTCGCCTTGCCTATTGCAGCCTAGGCGCCCACTATCTCAGCCCGGGAGGGCTTCCTCGCAGGGGCCGGCCTATCAAGATTTGCCAGATCTTTCAAAGAGGAAGAAATGGGAACCTTGGCCGACTTGTTTGGTCCTCTCAGCCCACTCCTGGTGACTCCACCTTCGGCGAAGGCACCGTAGCGGACGCATCACTACCTGCCGGTGCATCCTTGTTCCAGCATTTTTCCCTATATTGCCGCTTAGCAGACCCGGACGACATCTCTGCCTCCAACGCAGTATACCTATATATGACCGGGGGTGCCTTGGGGTTGGTTCCACTTACTACTATATTACGTGTTGCAGCTAACGAAATCAGTCCGAATGCGTTTTCGGAGGTGTTACTATGTAGACTAAATGTTCCTACTGTTGGACTGAGAACATCTTCCTTTCCTACATTAGCATTCAAATCTCCCAGAACAATTTTAATGTCGTGCCTATGGTAGTTACATGCTTCTTCTAGGAGCTCATAAAACGTATCTTTGGTCTCCTCGTCTTTCTCTTTCATCTAGGCATGTGCACAGATCAGCGTAATAAAATAATATTTCGCTTTGAGGCGGATAGTGGTTATATGGTCACTTATAGGGTTAAATCGCGAGACAAGGTATTTCAGTCTCTTTCCCACAACAAATCCACATCCGAATTTATGCCTTTCTGCGTGGCAGCTACGCGGTAATGTCAGCCTTATATTTATCGAGGACATCAGCTAGTCGGATAAGGGCACCTTCTCTATAACGAGTTCGGGCATTCCAGATGCATATCCATAAATCATGGCGTTTATATCGTTTCCGGGGGTCGTCAATATATAGGGGGGTTCGTTTTATTATTTTCTTTGGTGTTTGCATTATAATTCCTATTTAGGATGAGCGGCTTATCAGGCCACTGCATCCGATCCTAGTGCTGGGGCTGCCAACGACCACTACGCTGGTGAGTTGAGTTTAAGTAACAGAAGTTAGTTGCTTGGGAAATTCTGCAGAGGAATCTGGTTACTCCCAACTGAATATCAATCAGAGAGGCCAAATTAGAAATTTCCCCATTCCCCAAAAATAAAAAAATAATTCCTAAAACATTAGAAAGCATGATTTGTAGTGCAATAATGATGTAAGACAGATAAACAGTTACCAAACGATATACCGATGTTTACTAGGAAATGTAAGGGATGCAATCGAATCTTTTGAATAGTTTTGTAATTCCGATCGGCCGAAGCGTTGAAGGTGAATATCTGTGTTCAGCTTAATTATGATATGGTCCCGTAAGACATTAATACTGTTACAAAAAGGCAAAATTCAAGTTAGAATTAATAAAAGAATAATCAAACCAGTTCAAAAAGGCATCAGTTCCGAATTATGAAATTAGGCAGCAGCTATAACTTTCATATTGAGTGCAACTTGTGGCATTGGGGATAAGTTACTGAATAACTTAGTTTATGAATAACTTAGTTTATGTTATTAGAACTATGTAACCGAAACAACCTACAGTCACATTTAATTATAATGACAACGGAACTGAATCTCTTTTCCGCACATTTCGAGCGGTATCTCGGCGATAGATTGAAGAATGTTGGTTTTCAAATGCTCTAGTGTTTGACGACTATCCATATAAACACCATAGTTGACGTAGCCCAATAAATAATCGTGTGATCTTGGTGGCCAATTATCGTCGCTAAAACGTGAAGTTAGACTTTGTGGAAACTTCTCATGCTATAAAGCCAAAATCAGTCTTGTTGTGCGGCTCGTGACACGATCTTGTTCAAACCACATATCGTTCATTTCATGATCTTCCGCTGCAGTTAAAAAAAGCCCAATGACATATCCGGATCATAATGCGCAACAAACAGTCACTTATTCCGAGTTCTTCGGTTGTTAAACGGCCTATCTTCGCAAGTGGCAAACCTCTTACTAAATAAATAACACTTCAGATGAGAGGTATTTAACAGCTGACAGTCTTACCAGACCGTCGGTTTTGAAACCACTAAATGGATATATGTAACAGTGTATGGAATTACGGTAAACTTCGGAGTCGGGTTTAGTAATTTGAAAAAAACCCACGGCGACTATTATGAGGATGTTCAATTAAAACAAATGCTTTTGATAGCCTTTTAATTCCTTTCTTCCACATTTACCAACCGAAAGGTTAAAATTTTGCTTCCTTCGTTGCTCTTTAATTTGAAGTAGTTTTTATTACAGCAATGCAAAAGGACGTTAAGCGAAAGTATATGTTGGAGCAATGTAAAACTTTTGGAAGGCACTGTTTCCGTAAGTTTATATTTAAAAACATTGAAAACATACCCACCAGGCAACATATGCATTCTTTGCACCGCTATTATACGAGATATATTAAAAAAATAAGGCCAATTTTCTAATTTCACGGGCTACGCACATTCGACTTTCGATCATTTTTTTTTTTTTTTTTTGGTATACTCGTCTCGAAGATATGTTGACGGTTTTATCCATATAGCATGTTTAGTTTGTTTACGAGAGGCATAAATAAGACAAATATTTTACATGTTCGGCTACTTTCTGCTATCGAAAAAATGAATCAAAGAATTTGCATCAAATTTTCTGTAAAAAATGGAATTAAGTGATCAAAAACACTTGAAATGTTGGCAGTAGCGAGCGGTGAGAGTAGTCTGAGTCAATAAAATGTTTACAAGTGGTACAAGCTTTTCACAGAAGGTCGAGAAGATGTGAATGACGACGCTCGCTCTGGACGCCCCAGCACATCAACAACCGATGAAAATGTTGAGAAAGTGAAGAAAATTATTATGGAGAATCGTCCAACCACGATTAGAGAAGTACCTCCACAATCGCTAGTTTAGCATTATGTCCAATATGTCCTTTTATAACTTGAGACCGGTGTATATAACGCCATTTAAGCATTCGATGACTTAGCTGATCCATCAAATACGACCCTTACTCTTATGGTTCGGCTTGCTTTTAATATTTACCAATTATTTACATCGGCACCTCTACTGTATATCCCAGCTCCTCGTATGACCTAATAAACTTACTATATTCTTTCCTTGGCCCCTGCTTAGCTTCTAATTTCTTTTCTGCTGCTAAAAATTTTGGCAAAGCTTGCGATTTTGATTTGTCCAATGTGGTACCTTCTTTAAAAGGCAGTATCACCACCATCTTTTCATTTTCCCTAACAGTTATTTCTTCATCATAGTTTTTCATGCACCATTGGTATTTCGTAGAACTTGCCTTCATCAGAGTTGTTTTTAGCTTTTGTATCTTTTTTTACAAAAAAAAAGTCAAAATTTTGAAGTTAAATACAGGGTTATCCATTCGGTTTCAAAAGTAAAGTTTCATAAAATACACATAAAGTTATTATTTCGAAGAAATTTTCATTTCATTATAGTACTTGGACCTTATCATTATGTGCGGAATACAATGTCTTTTAAAATGACCACCTTTGGATTGTTTTCAGTGGTGAATTCTTTTGAGGTAATTTTACCACTTTTTCGCACATTGCGCTTTGTGGAAACTTCTCATCCCATAAAGCCAATACCAGTTGTATTGTGTGGCTCGTGGCACCATATTGCTGCAACCGCTTATCGTTCAATTCATAATGTTCAATTGCAGGTTATTGTACCAATTGCTTCCATAGAAGGCCGATTATGACAGCCATAATTACCTCGTAATTCCCGAAAAGCGCCGTGGTTTGAAGCACCATTTTTGTAGTACGTTTCCACATATCTTAACGCGTTCTTTGGTTGTTAAACAATCCATATTCGTAAATGGGAAACCTTTCACTAAATGAATAACACTTCAGATGACAGGTATTTAACAGTTGACAGCTTTTCTAGACCGGCGGTTTTAAATCCATTAAAAATATTCTTTACTTTTTTTTAAGTCATAATTATTTTTTCCCCTAAAACTACTTGTTTTTGGTTCTGTCTCCGACCATTTTTTAATACTACTCTACCAATTCTTATCATATATTTAGATGTGAAATGATTTTAAACACAACACGTCTGTCTGCATACCCATCAGCTCGCAATTCATGCAAAACTCTCAAATGCCCGCAATGTAATTGGCATTACAAATATCAAGAGACTTTAGAAATACACATGCGGGAAAAACATCCTAATGGTGAGCCAGCTTGCGGATATTGCCTAGCAGGTATGTACATAATAATATTAAACTCTTTGTGTGATTTGCTTGGTGACAGGTGGAACTACAAGTTGTATTTGGATATTACATCATATATCGACCCAGAAATCAATATAAACAAATATGATATTATTTATTTGCATATTAGTCCAATTATATCTATTTGTTACTAGCTGACCCGGCAAACGTTGTTTTGCCTTCAAAATGTTAATGTGGTAAAAAATTAATTGCAAAAATCTCATCTCCAACGCCATCTATCACTTCATATAAAACCTCTTAAACCTTCCGGAATACTCTACCAATAATTTAAGACCAAAATGAGCCAAATCGGTCCAACCGTTCTCGAGCTTTAGCGAGACTAACGCACAGCAATAGATATATATATATATATATATATATATATATATATATATATATATATATATATATGTAGATTTAATCAGATATTGTATTAATTTAAAGATTATGTTAGCTTTTAATTACAAAGTCTTCGAACTAATTACCTACTCTAATTTCGGCGTATTTTCTTGTAAACACTGCAAACAAGAATTGAACTTATTTGCAATAATCTCAATATAACGTCTTTACAAGACATTAGATTGTATGTACAGAACACTACTTGTGATTAAACAGAGCATAACGTTCACGCATGGAACAGAAATATTGTACCTCTCGAGGCCTCGATAAGCAATTTATCCTTTTTTGTTGCTGTTGGGTCGTTGTTGGGTGCCTACATCGTTGGGTTGGCGGGCTCATGGAGTTTTAATCGCTATCAATCACATCGACGGGAAGCGTCGCGCATTTTGCGTGCACTCATTTTACGAGAACTCTCGTTCATATATTGCTACTAGGCGACTACATTGTGCTGAATATGGACTACGGCGAATTAGTGAAGCTCCGAGTGCTAATTTAATTAAAATATGAGTAAAGCGTTTTGAAGAGACCGGTTCAACATTTAAACCACAAGCAAATGGTCGCCCAAGAACATCTAGGACCGAAGACAATGTTAAGAGAGTTATGGAGTCAGTACGAGGAAATTCACAAATGTCGACTCGCAAGAGATCGTCTGTCTTACAATTACCGCGACGAATTTTGCAACGAATTTTAACATTGGATCTTAAACTGCATCCATGTATCTATAAGCTGCAATTAACACAAGAATTGAAAGAGTCTGACTTCATAGCTAGGCTCGCATTTGCTAATGAAATGCTTACTCGATTTTCCAATTTTGACGGTTTACGAACTCATTCATAAGGAAATGGGCCTCGTCAGAGAAAAGGGTATTGTCAAAATTGGAAAATCGAGTAAGCATTTCATTAGCAAATGCGAGCC
>JAHXMU010000735.1:0-15380 GCA_019455685.1 Philornis downsi | reverse complement strand
TTTTTTTCGATTGTTAAAAGTACTCTTAAATGGCAAATCTTTCACTAAATAAGCAGCACTTCAGGTGACAAATACTCAACAGCGTTGCCAGACCGACGGTTTTGGAACCCTAACAATATATTATATGCTTTCATTCCTTTAGATGAAGTTACAACAAATTATGTGTACATTTATCTGTTTCTACATCTTCACTTTAGTACTTAAAAGGTGCCATATGCCATCGCCTATATCTTGTCGACCAGCAAATGTGGTTTGGTTTCTGCTGTCTTGAACTACATACGTGTAGTTCGACTCGATTTAATTTTAGTGCAAAAAATGTACCATACTCGTATACCGTTATCTACTTCTTATTAGCTAAGAAGAACAGCGTGATCTTTGCGCCATGAAGTACAGATTTACCAAACATGCCGGTGGTAAAGTGTGACTTTCCATGAAGTTTGCAAGTTGTATTCGTGTTACATCAGTCATTTCTCTAACTAATTGCATACCACAGCTTTAAACAAAGCTTTTCGATAGATCCAAACTCATTTTTTTCTTTAATAAAATGCGTGTAAAAAACAATAAAAGTAAAAGAAAAAGTAATGACACTATATAGAGCGAGTTAAAACAACAAAAAATAATTTATTGGACTTTGTTTGATGCTGATGATAACCGCACCTGTGACGGAGGGATTCTGTGAAAGTTTAAAGAACCTCACAGGTGACAATAAGAAACCTGAAATAAACACTTTTTATGTCATGAAAAACAATAACATCAATTCTACAAAAAGAGAAATGTGTCCACCGTCAAGCAGTGGGACCTTCATTTTGAGTTTAAAGAGAAAAAATATGATTACCAAAAAAAAATATCCTTTAATTCAAGTCTCTAACGCTATCGGGTTGACCGAAAAGTTTGTTTGGTTTTTAAAAGAATTTTTTTTTACAAATTTATATACAAGAAAACAATTATTTTAATCTATTATATAATCTCCCCTGTTTTAATAGCTTCCTCCCACCTCTCTGGCAGCTTTTTAATTCCTCTCTCATAAAACTCGCATGGTTTTTCTGAAAAAGGCATCCAATTCGGTTTTTCACTTCCTCGTCGTTATGGAAATTAAAATCCTTCAATTGGTTGTTCAGACTGGGAAATAGGTGATAGTCGGACGGGCCGAGGTCTGGGAAGTACGGTATGTGAGGTAAAACTTCGCACCCAAGTTCTGACAGTTTCTGACTGGTCAGCAAGACAGTGTGATGAACCTCGGTCGTTTTCTATGCCGCCTTCAATTTAATTAATTGTGCGATATACTAGTCCGCATCAATCGAAAAAGACTACTTCTTTCATCGGCAACATTACCTTTCTGGGGTGAAGGCCCGCTTTAGAGGTGGTTTGAGGTTTATTTGGTTTTCCCATGGTCTTTTCCGCGTTACATTGTTATAGACTATCTATTTTTCATCCCCTGTGATGAGGTTCTTCAGAAATGGTGTCTTGTCATTTCTTATCCTAAGGTTATCGCAGACGGTAACGCGATTCAGGCGGTTGACCTCGGTGAGAGAGTTAGGTATCCACACATCGAGGTTGCTCACAAATCCGAGCTCTTTTATGACCTCGTGAACGTACGGGAATAACACAATATGCCTAAAATGCTCCTTTTCATTCATTCTTTCTACTTTTTAAAACTTTTTTTAACACTATAATCGCTCACGACTCGAACGAGAATACAAGTAAACAATAGTAAACAGTTTAGATGAGAGGAGAGGTGTTTTTTAAACAATTTTTTAACTTTCACTTTTTACAATTTTCCCTTTTTTAAATATTCTTGAGCTTTTAATAATTCACAATAATCAATGGGATATTTATCGATAATTAATTGTGCAACACCAAGGTACATCAGTTTGTAATATTACTTAAATTAGAGCGTTAACTTTTTTAATATCTGACTCCATGTTTTCGGTAAGCAATTTATTTCATTTACAAAATTCAAAATTATTTCATTATCAAATTTAAAACTAAGCGTAAACTGGGAGATTTATACAACTGTCAATCGACACTAAGCTGCCTAAGTGGCAATGGGTCCGGAAAAGACACTGTTTACGGTGGATTATGGATCGGCGACATCATCGACCAGTACTTCATCGAAAACAATGAGAGAATAGCTACACCACCAACCAAAACGCATCTAATATCTTTTTTCTTTCCATGGAGTTATTGAAAATTGTTCTTACCGAATGTGCTCTTGCCAGAAAAGCTTCGTCGGCTATATCCCATACATCATGCAATTAATATGCCTTTTAAACAAAATTAAAATGTCGTTGATATCTTGCAATTCTGATAACACACAAGTTGCCGATGTGGTTGTTAATACCAATCAGGTTTATTTCCAAATTTTTGTTGGTTTTAATAAAATGAATATTAGAGTGAATAATGTTTATCTAGCATTAATTTTACAGTGGGGAAATAAAATAAAGTGAACAAAATAACTTTGCGATTCAGTTATTCTTAATAACTTAAGAACACATTGATCTGTTTGAGATGATAATGATAATGAAACATATAATTATGAAAAATACTGCAGGAATATGCAGAGCTCTCCAAAAATTTAGAGGATTACCCCATAATGTATACAATGTTATATACAACAACTATATGTTTATATTGATAAGAAAATGCACTGCGTACTCCCATCCTAGATATGAAAGGACGAATGGATCCATGCAGATCCGCAAGTAAAATGAGTAAAATGAATTTTAATACCGGGATGAACATTTTGAGGAAGATTCAGCTACTACACAAACGACTCCTTAGCCATAACGCAGCAGGCTACACGAAATAACCTACAAATGTCAAAAAAAAAAAAAACTTAAAAAAAATGCAGAAATAATTAAAAGAGCATTAATTATATCGTTATACATTATGTCATAGTAAATTATTATGAATTAAAAAAATATATAATATAAAGAAATAATTAGATAAATAATCAGAACTACGTCACAGTAAAATACCGTAATCTTCAGAAATATTTATATTATCGTGTTACGTATATTGTGCATTTTTTAGCCAAAAATTTCTTTTGTGTACTAATATATTAACCATATGCATTCTGTTTTAAATAAACTGTTATTCCAGCTAATAATTTCTAAATTACAGCCTTATAGCCTTTTAAAAATTTGCAAAACTTACAACATCAATACCATTTTAACTTTTAGGGCAGCAGCATCCTAGGTTAGCTCGAGGGGAATCGTACTCATGTGGCTACAAACCTTACCGCTGTGAGATATGTAATTATTCCACTACAACAAAAGGCAACCTATCTATACATATGCAATCCGACAAACATTTGAATAATGTTCACGAAATTAACTGTTCCCAAAATATTACTGCAACAACATCAAGCAACTGTGTTTCAGCAATAGACCGATCAACAACAACAAGTTACACAAAACATCATGAAATTGCCCAAGCCATAATTTCTACATGTGACAATGAACACGATTTGACCGTATCTTCTAGCATGTTTTCTAAGGCAATACAGGCGAGTTTGAACAGTATTGATTGCACCAAAACAACTAAACCAACATTTCGATGCGATTTATGCAGCTACGAAACTACTATTGCACGGAATTTAAGGATACATATGACCAGCGAAAAGCACGTTAATAATTTAACAATTTTACAAAATAACATTAAAAGCATGCAGGCATTTACTTTCCTCAAAAATCAGCAAAAATTAACGTTGGAAAATCAACACCTGAATTTCATAAATTCAAGTCAGTTTTTGGGAATTGAAAATGCTCAACCATTAATAATGCAAATATTGTCACAAGGTTCAGCGTCAGACAAACACAAGGGATCCATTCTTCGGCCTGCCGTAAATAACAACAAATTGAATTTTGAGTTTCACACAAATGTATTCGATCACAGCGAATTATCGCATGCATACTTTTCACAAAAATCAAATGAAATTTTAAAAAATTTAAAAAGTTCCGAAATTTGGCCATCAGCATTATTTAGTTGTTTAATATGTGGTAATTTCGATACCAATCAATTTGATGATCTTAATCGCCATATAATTTTGGACCGTTCTGGCCAGGTCGCATCACCTTCAGATTACCAGCAATCACATGATCCTGCAAATGTGAATAAAGATTCTTACTGCAAAAAGGTTTTGTTATCTGAATGTGGTTCGGCAGTAGTTAAGAACTACAATCGTCGATTATGTAAATACAAAATGAAATCTGAAGAAATACCCAAGTTATTTGGCAGGGCGGACACACAGTTAGAAGTAACAGATGCCATAAATCAGGTACCAGAGGCTGGGTTCCTGAATGAAGGTAATCTGGAGTGCAAGGAACAGACCGCACAAAGCTTTGGTATTAACACCGATTGTGTAAAATGCAATTGCTGTGATTTCTCGACAAATTCAATTCATCTGTTATCGCTACACGTAAAACAAATTCGACATGAAACTATGAAGGCGATATTTCAACACACGAACCGGTTGTTTGAGAACGCGGTAGAAGATGACAAAATATGTGGAATAAATCGAAGCATTAAACAAGATGATGCGTCATATAATGCAGAGGATGAAGGGTGCAGTACAACCGAATCTAAAATATTTTTGAATTGTGAATTATGCAACATAGTAATTAAGTCGTGGATGGAAATGATCAACCATGTGAAAGGTTTGCACCATGAAAAGGGTGATGAATTCGGCGTAGGGAATGCATTTAAAATATGTGGTAAGTGTTTGACATTCTGAATCTTAGAACAAAAGCAAAATGAAAATTGTATTTTTTTTTAAAGTTATTTAAAGTATTGTAGTATATGAACAAGAGTACCAAAGTGCAGTTAAAAATACAAAATACGTAGGGAAAATTTACGTTTTCTGGAGCGGAAGTTGTTTTTTTTTTTTTTTTTTTTTTTTTTTTTGACTGGGTTTGAACAGTAATTCAGGCACAAAATTCAACACTTAGGCCGGGTCAGAAAAGGCTTCACAGTGTAATGATAATAGATTATTAGTGTAGGATTTGATCCTCTCCTTCCACTGAAATTAAATTGATGGTTTCTGGGGTAATGCTGCCACAATTTTCTAAAAAAACAACAAATTGCGCGCAACAATGCCGCGATTCGCGATATCAGCAGTGCCGCGGGTGTTTTTACAGCCACGAGAAGACTAGTAAATTCTGAGACGAGGAAATTCGCCAGTTTCGCCAGAAATGCTGCAATGCAAAGCTATAAACTAGGTATGGTTTCCACCTTATTTGATGCCGCTCTGGTTTACAGAGCAAAGACAAACAACAGAGAGTAGTGTTATTCACAAAATTTTAACCGCCAATTCTTTTTGAAAGATATATCAATACGTGCTAAAACTAATGTTGTTGCAGAGGAGTTACTGTAAAAGTACAAAAAAGTAACATAAAGGAACACGACACCATTAGCGCTACTTACCCCGAAATCTTAGATATCCTCGTCAAGACTATTGCGATGACCAATTGATTTATGTGATATCTGTTCGAGGTGAAAGAGAATTTGTCTATACACTTTCTCATTATCGGCCTTGATTATGTACTGGAATAGTCTCTGACAGACAGCCCAGCACAGAAAACGGATCCAGCACTCAAAACATTCAGATTGATACTACAGGGTGTCCGTCGGGAAGATATACTACTTGGTTTTGCCGCTTTTTGTTAAAGATTAGTCTTGACTGTTCATGTTTGGCAGTCGTGAAGTAGAGACATGTTAAATTTATTATCGAAAAATATTCGATAAACCGACGTGTTTTAATCGTTAAAACATTTCATCAATATCAATCATCGATTACTGTGATGATGAGAAAGTTACGTGAAATTTTTGAGAGAAACAACGTGCCAACAAGCCGCACTATTTATTGTGTAGTGAATGATTTCGAAGAAAAAGGGTCTGTAGCTGATAGAGCCAAGCATGGGCCACAACGTACTGCAAGATCGGCTGAAAACATTACTGCTCCTCAAGAAAGTGTTCAAAACAATCCATCAACCTCAATTCGACGCCGTGCTCAGGAGCTTGGTCTTCAAAGAATAACTTTGGCCACAATTTTGCACAAGGATTTGCATTTGTTTCCATTTAAGATTGTGTGATGTGTGAATAAACAAAAAAGTTGGTTGTGGGCTGTGGAAAACCCTCAAATTATTCATCAGTCGCCTTTGCATCCATTAAAAGTGACAGTCAGTGACAGGTGTGCAATTTGGTCAGGAGGAATCATTGAATCTTACTTCTTTGAAACTGAAAACGGCGTAAAGGTTACAGTCAATGGGGAGCGATATCGTGATATGATTGAAAACTTTTTAACGCTACAACTGCATGCTTTGGGCTTGATTAACATGTGGTATCAACGAGACGGTGTCACATCGCATACAACCAGGATAACAATGGAATTACTGCGAGATCTCTTTCCATAGCAAGTTATTTCAAGAAATGGTGATATTGATGGGCCTCCACGTTCGCCTGATTTGACTGCTCCAAACTTCTTTTTGTGGGGATATCTGAAAAAGCAAGGTTTATGCAAACAAACCAGAAACGGTTGATCAACTCAAACAAAATATTCGTGATAAAATTAATGAAATACCGCGTGAAATCTGTAAGAATGTAATGAAAAATGTGCTCAAAAGGGCTCCCGTTTGTGAGGCTAACAGAGGCTGACATTTATCTAATATTGTATTCCATGCATAATTGCCGACATTAAATAAAACATTTATCAATATAAGATCCACTCTTTATTTCAACAAAAAAGTATAAACAAACAAAGTAGTATACCTTCCCGACGGACACCCAGTATTTGCTAAGGGACATGAAGCATTAAAACTGATACGAAATTTAGTTGTTGTGCTATCGAGAATGATGTGGAAGATGATTATAATTATAGTGCGAGATGAACCTAGTTGCAATTTTAAGGGATTCTCTCTATTTCTAAACGTACTCTTGCGGAACAAATCTCCACAGAATTGGTCTTCCTCCTACATTTTGCTAGCATGAGCTAATTATGCAATCTCCCTAAACACAAGTAAGTTGATAATGAAGTTCCAATACAACTTAATGGAATGAGCTAGTTTGAATTGGAAGACCTTGCAGTTAACTGTCCCATGAAAATTCTAGCGGGCATCAGTGAGCATTACTTTTGAATAAATATCACCTCCTAGCAACATATCCATACTTCAAATCATTCATAGTGATCTCTGACCTATACAAATTTGTTATTTGGGATAAACTATATGTTAATCTTCCTGTCAATTTATCGACCACATGAGCTTCAAAAGTCGGCTTAAAATGTGAATTTATAGAAGATTCTAGAACTACGAAATATTTCCTGGTCGAATTAGCGGCTGCTGATTCATATATGCTCGTTGTTCCTGTACTTGGCAAGTAGTTCAGTATCAAAAGACTGGGTTGGAATAATTGAACTCTAAGCTTGTTTCTTCTTGCTCAGAGTTTGGGTTCGCGAATTGATATCTGATAGTATACTTGGACTTAATTTAAAAAATATGTAGCTTTTCTGCCTCTGAACGCAATGAAGCGCACACTCAATGAATGATTCCCAAAAATGAGTCATTTCGTGGTTGTAAGTGTTCAACCGGTGCTCAGTTTCGGAAATGGCCGAAAAGAAATATTCGAAATCCCTCAAAAATTCGAATGGCAAATATAGAAACACCTTTCAAAATGGGTTTAAAACTCAAATATGTTTACAAAGTATAAGGAAGTTTAATAAATTCACATAAAAAGGATCTACAATTTCGAAAGCTATTTGAAATATATAACTAAAGTTCAAGAAGGTAGTCGTTTTTTGGAAATACAATACAGAGATTTAAACATATTTTAATAAATGCACAAATTATATAGAAAAAAGAAACACAACACTGGTTCAAGTTCATTTAGTATGCAAATAGGGTGACAACGAAGTCATTCTCAGAGTAATTTATTCGCAACGTTCTTGTAATGGGCATGCTTCGTACCGACATAATGAATGTAGCATAAACGAGAATAGGTAGACAAAATTCGATTTTCTAATATTTCAAGTCACCTACCTTCGCATTGTTAAGGGTATATGTTAGGGGCTCCAATGATGTTTTTGAGGGAGAGTTTTGCCCGCGTAATTATTTCGATATTTTGCAGAGATACAAAATATCCGACGTGAAGGAAAGGGCAAAGATCTGGACGAATAATACACGAATAGTTTTTTTTTATTTGGGTTTCCAGCATATTTTATCAAAAATTGTATCTTGAATCGGGATTTTGTTATTATTATTTCCACAATTAACTTTTTCTTACTTAAAAATATAACTAAAATTAAAGCGCTAAACTAAGCTCCGGAGACCAAATGTTGGACACATGTTGAGTTATTCAGTAAATTACAAAATGCGGATTTTATTATGCAATTGCATTTAGATATCTATTATAAAATACAAAATCTTATTTCATAAAATTTTAATTCTAGATAATACCATTAGTTCGTATACATTAACATTTATGATGTGCTCATACTTGTATCCAATCAATTTAAATTCGTCAATATCCAAAACGACGGCGTTTATGGTACCAATTTTGCCAGAGTTGTTGCGAGTGGGTGACTTTTGCCGATACCTCCGGCAACGACAATACTGAAAATAGAATAAACTAGAGAACAATTAGTATCAAATAACATGCTCACCACATTGCTGAAAACAGACTCCGCCCAACCTGAGAAAAAAATTTGAAAATGTCATAAAATATATAGGAAATAAAATGAAAGGCATAACCAATACCTGTCCGTGTGCAGTTGTTGCAGATGAACAAAATGTTGGACAAATTTTGGCAAAATTGGCCAAACACAAAATATCATAAGATGTTGTTACCAGATCAGCCGGATTTACAGAGCAAAGACAAACAACAGAGAGTAGTTTTATTTCAACCGCCAATGTTGTTTGCAGAGGAGTTACTATAAAAGTACAAAAAAGTAACATAAAGGAACACGACACCATTAGCGCCAAAGTTTCACATAGTGTTTTAGTTTTGTTTAGCGTAAAACGATACAAATTGAAGTCAAAATAAAGCGTGATTTTTTAATCGTAGTTTTTTTTTTAATCGAATAAAACACTAAAATTTGCACCATACGAGTATATTAAATTTTTTTATTAGAATCGATAAACTAGTATTTGCCATTTAATTTTTAAAGATAATTTCATGTAAATGTTGTCCGCGGCTCCGTCTCGAAATGTCCATTCGGAAGGTTTCGTCACCTTTCCAAGCATTTCGGCCTGCAATCCACGAATATCGCGTATTATGTTATCCTGTAAGGCTTCAATAGTGTTCGGCTTGTCCACATAGACTAACGACTTGACATAACCCAACAAGAAATAATCAAGATACGATAAATCGCAAGATCTTGTAGGCCAACTCACAGGACCAAATCGAGAGATAAACTCCTCACCTAATTCCTCTCTCAACATATCCATAGTTTCACGAGTCATGTCAACCAAGTTCAACTCAGCCAATTGGGGCAAAAAAAATCGCGTATAATGGCTCGATATCGTTCGCCGTTGACGGTAACGTTTCTTCCACGGTCGTCTTTGAAAAAAATGGACCGATGATGCCATTAGTCCATAAACCACACCAGACTGTCGTTTTTTCGGGATACGGTGTTTACGTATAATACTTTCACAATGACAGGACGTTATCCGAACCTGCTTCGACTGTTTCGAGGAATTCTTTGTCTTCGACCACAAGAGCGGGTTTACCCAGACAGCGCATGTGATGGACTAATGAAATGAATAAGTACGTTATTCCCTGCCATTACAAAGCCACTAGATGTGGCACTAACATGCTAGGATATCGTAATAGACAATATATGTACTTTGTTACACAGTATTCACAATTACGAAACCGTCTTAACGAACAAAATATAGCTTCCAGGGTCAGGGCTGTCACGATCAACGGTATGATATCTTAGCTGGAAATGTCGGAAATATTAAGGGGAATTCAGGGGGGAAATAAGGTCGTCTTACCGTGTGAGCTTGCCGAGATTGTCAGTGAATAATGGGGAGATCATAGGGTTGGATTCGACTTCTAGTACTGATGGCGTTCAAGTAGTCCAAACTAGGGAATCGTTGAGGACTTGGAGGAAAATTTATCTACAGTTAGAAAACAACGATGGCCGGATGGTTGAATCAAGACAATCCTTAACCCGTTGGAATGAGGTTTATTTTCAAACTGTTTTGGAAGCCTTTGAGGAAAGTAAGCTGGAATATGGACCCGCTTTGTAGACCACAAATACCTAAGATCCGGTACAATAAGAAGGTTGGTAAAAGCTTGGAGTGCTTAAGTAGTATCTTAAGTACGCTCCTTGAGGAACATCCAATCTTCGAAGATGTTCACAGTGCAATGTACTGTGCCGGCATGACTGTTTCCAAAATGTGTGGTTTAAGTATCGGAACGGATGCTGGTGGCAACCCAAGGGGGAATGACAAGCCGGCATGGCAAAGACGTCTGGAAGGGAATAAATCCAAATTGAGATCTGAAATTGAAAGGCTCACCCCATACCAACAGCGGATCCGTTCACAACACCTGATTCGAATGGTAAGACGTATTATAGGATCTGAGAATATTAGGACGATTACATCTGGTATGCTAGATGATATTATCGGCCGTCGCACTCAGATTCTACAGGCTGTCAGTAGCAGATTGTAAAGTTACCTCACAAGCAGGAAACGGAGAATAGATAACACTCTCTTCGTATTTAACCAGCGGAAATTCTATCGTGAGCTGGAGAAAAGTAACAGTGTAGAATTGGAAATCCCTCAGACACCTGTTCAATCGGAAATAGAACAATTCTGGGGATGATTATGGGAAACACCTGCGACTTTTCACGAAAATATAATATGGACAGAATCAATGCACACGAGGGAAATGCGAGGTAGTACAATTTCGGAATCCGATCTAGGCGCAGCGTTAAGTAAGGCTAAGAACTGGAAGGCGCCAGGAGTATGTAGATGGTATTCAGAACTTCTGGTTGAAGCATTTTACATGTGTTCATCCACATTTGATATCAATTTTTAATGAGTTCTTAAATGGGGGAACGCCAATGCCAAGTTTTCTTACAATGGGAAAAACGTTCCTTTTATATAGGAGTGGTGATACTACGGACCCTCGGAACTACCGTCCTATTACCTGCTTACCAACTATATATAAATTGCTCACCGGAATAATATCGGAGAAAATCTACAGCCATTGTGCTGAGAATAACTTGTTACCGTTGGAGCAAAGAGGATGTGCTAAGAACTCTAGAGGTTGCAAGGAGTTGGTCACAATAGATGCAATTGTAACAAGAAATTCGATTTGTCATCAAAGAAATTTAAGTGTGGCGTACGTACTTATTTGATACGAACTCTGGAGAATAACGGAGTGGACCGGAGAATAGTTGCATTTTTTGAGAGAACAATGCCTTCATGGAGGACGCATATTAACCTTAATGGCATTTGTACTCGTGAAATTCGTATAAATAGGGGAATTTTTCAGGGAGATGCATTCAGCCCGCTGTGGTTTTGTCTGAGTCTAACACCTCTCAGCAGAGCATTGAACAACTCCCCTAATGGATATCGAATAAAGCACCAACAAAGACAGTCTGCAATCACCCATCTATTATATATGGATGATTTGAAGTTGTTCGCACGGTCAAGGTACCACCTATCGAACCTACTGGATATTGTGGAAAAGTTTAGCAATGATATTTCCATGCAATTTGGGTTCGATAAATGTAAGTCAATAGAGATGGTAAGAGGCCAGGTAATACATTCAGACGGATTTTCACTGAATGAGGGCGCAATTCAGATGCTGGGTTCCGATCAGTCTTATAAATACGTAGGTGTGGAGGAAATGAGTGGAATACATCATGCAGTAATAAGGGACAGCTTGAGAAGGCAGAGTGAAATTAAAATACGGAGACTATGTAGAACCAAACTGAATGCTAGGAAAATGATTAAGGCAATCAATACCTATGCCATCCCAATCTAATTGCATTCATTTGGAGTTATACTGTGGTGTGATACAGATTTGGATTCCCTGCAAAGGAAAACCGGACGATCCTGACAAATTTTGGACAGCACCATCCCTAGGCTGCCGTTGTTAATGTTACCGCGAAGGTTAGATGGACAGGGCGTAACGAATATCAAAAATCAACATTTTAACCAGGTCCACAAACTGCGGGAATTCTTTTATATAAATGCAGCGGAGATCGAACAATATTCTGTTTTGGTAAATTTGGACGACAACCACACGCCGCTCAAACTTTCTACACCGCAATACAATCCTCTAGAGAGTACAAGTAGCGATGCCGATATTGTGAAACAATAGAAACGCAAGTCTATACATGGCAGATTTCCACACCAATTGGAAGTGGACAATGTAGACAGAAATGCGTCTACAATCTGTTTTAGGTATGGGCAACTGTTCCCGGAAACAGAAGCTTTCCTATTGGCAATAAAAGATGGAATAATCCACTCTAGACATTATCGACGACAGTACCACTTTCCGAAAATGTTAGTCGTACAATAGAGGAGAAAATTTCGAAATATACGGATCTGGCGTTTGAGATTAAACAGCGGGAGCATCTGCGACGGGTGGAGATTATACCGTAGTGATCTCAAGCACTGGAGTAGTGGTGAATTCCGTGCCTCAGCATGTGTGTGAGTTGGGACTTTTTAGGCACTTGCACGATATGTGTAAATCGGTAGTTCTTGATACATGCAGGATAATGAGAACATTCCTGGGGTAATGTGTGAATAATGGTGAAGTGTGACAAGAAAAAAAAACACAACAATGAACACAACAGTGCTGAAGTGATTTGTGACTAAGTCCACCGTCACGTTCAGTTAAAAGGACCCCAGCGCGCGCTGTCTGGGGCAGCGGCGTGGGAATAAAATAATAATATTAATAGTAACAATACTAGCAATAACAAAAATAATGTGAATTACAATCGTTTAACTATTTCTATTGTATTTCTTTACAGTGCACACGAATTATTCAATGGAAGCGGATTCTTCCAACACAATTTCGAGGACATATGGTTATGCATTCAGATGCACTGATTGCACTTTCTTCAGTTTATTAAGGACAGAAGTCGAACTTCACATTCTGTCATGTCATCCACAGACGTACTCTACAGACATTGTATCAATTTCACTGCAGGATCTTCCTTTTGAGTTTGATTTTACCTCAAACTTTTGCAAAGACCTACCTTCATTCCATTTGCTTTTTCCTGAAAAAACACAACATGGTTCTTTGCGTGAATCTGACGTAGTTCTTGATAAATGTGTTGAAGAAGTCGAAGCTGTTCAAGATGAAGCTGATTGTGCGCAAGCTAAGTTTAAAATAAAGCAGCTGTCAGCTCGGGTTCCATGTCCCCTTTGTCAAGAATTCTTCGAAGATATCGACAAGCTTGGATTTCACTTGAGGTGTGAGCATTGTGTTAGCAAAAATGGACTTGATCGCTTACTAATTCTACTACATACTGCGGGCCCACATTTAGATGGTTCGATTCCATCGAGTCCCATTTATATTAAAGAAGAGAACAATATTGATGGAAGGCTACACAGGAAAGATGGTCGAAAACTTAAATTTCGTAGTAGGATTCACGAACTCCTACACTGCCATCAATGTGGCGCCGCTTTTAAACAGGAACAGCAGTTGCTTTTCCACGCACAGAAAATGCAACATTACATTCTTCAACAAGGGGAGTATGTCTGTTTGGCATTTAATTCTCCAAGCTGGCAGTGTACTGCTAGATTTTCGTCGATAGCTGCTATGTTTGATCACTATAGTGAGAATCATGTCAATATAGTTATCTCCGAAAAACATGCGTATAAATATAGATGTACACTTTGCTCTTTGGCATTTAAAACACGAGATAAATTGGAAGCTCATATTTTGTACCATTCAATGAGAGATGCTACAAAATGCGGAGTTTGCACAAGACATTTCCGTAGTAAAAAGGCCTTGGAAATCCATGTAAATCAATCGCACAAAGATAGTAAACACATATCTAACACCTCTGAGAGCAGAGTAAGGCCTAGTACTTCACTTATAGGCAATAAATCCAAGCTTATAGATAGCAACGTTAAAACTGAAAGTGGTAAAAAGTTAGTAGCAGGAGAAAAAGAATCTTTCGCCGAAAAATCCCCTGCTTCCAGCTTGTGCGAGTCCCCCTTATCAATAACTCCACCCCTTGGGTCTGTTGAAGAATTCCTTATTCGAAAATACGTAGACAGTAATGTTCATTCTGAGAAATTTCTAAATAGCGTTGGGAGCCACAAAAGGCAGGACTTAGGCAAACAGAAGGAAGTGCAAGAAATTATTACTGCAGATGCATCATCAGACTACTTTGGTAACCCTGTTGATATCATAAGAATGATTCAATTTAATCAACTGATGTCGCTAAACTTAGCCCCACCATTGGTGCTAGAAGGCAACAACAACACAGGAGGAAGCGTAGGGTGCAGCAGGACTGCACAAGAAGATTCGCCGACATTAACTTCTCAGCTTCAGCTCCGAAGCACAGCAGAAGCAACAGTAACAAACAATATGACAGGAAAGCAGAATATATTAAGCCCGCAATACGTGGACAACCTCCCACAGGTAAAAAAAAATGGTATATGGTCTTTTGAATATATTATTAGAGAAGTTTGCAAATCTGGTTATGGCTCGAGAGGAAATATCACGAAAAACAACTAGCTACCTGTAGCAAAACAGGTTTTAAAAGACTCACACAATATATTACCCCTTACGGTAACTTTGTGATACGTAAACTAGTCATCCTTATGCACATTTTCGCTCAAGCCAAAGTATAAACAGACCGTTTTGCGTTTAATGCATAGAGCAACCGAATCAGTGAAATGAAATCAAATCTTACTTTAATTTTGATTTCACAAAGGCATATGCACAATAAAACAATCATTGGAGTGATCTTTATTATTTTATACAAAAAGGTACAAAACAAATAGTTAACTTTCAATATATGTGCAAAATATGTAGTCTTTAAACTACATCAGCCAAATACTGAATTTTTTGTTTGTTTGAAATTTAGGAATAGTATTATAATCAACCTCTTAACCAATTTCTAGCAGTTTATGAAATAAAATTAATATATGATTTTCAGCATACCATTAATACCAAACGAGCAAGGACCCGGATTTCCGATGAACAATTGAAGATTTTGCGCTCTCATTTTGACATAAATAATTCTCCTAGTGAGGATAGTATTATAAGCATGTCGAATAAAGCAAATTTGCCAGTTAAAGTTAGTATCCGAAAAAGAGAATTATTTTCATTTTCTACATATATTTACTCTTTCTTATCTCTATATCTATATCTATATCTATATCTATATCTATATCTATATCTAT
>JAHXMU010000734.1:438434-470827 GCA_019455685.1 Philornis downsi | reverse complement strand
TTTAATTGAATATTTAAACCGCCAACACCCTTATGGCCCACCCTGTACCCTGTATCGAAACTTTCAAAAAATGTGCGCTAATTCGCAGTGTGGCAAAAAACTTAAATCTGCCCAGTTCCTCTCAAATTGTTAAGTTAAAATTCGTTTATTAATAATGTCACATGATACAACTGCTCCCATATGATTTCACCCATTCTTTCGATTGCTCTAAACATAAATAAATAATATTTCTTGAATTAGCTCTTGATTACAACGATCAAAAAAAGATATTAAAATTTGCCAATTTTCCTCTTTTTCAAACAGATTTAATTTGTTCCTATAAGATTTCTAAATTTCAAAAAGCGACTTTCCGTATCAAAAGTACATAAGCAAAGAATGAATATATGCAGAGATTATTGCTAAATCAATTTTGAATGAGAAATCCCGCGACTTTCCACTTACGAAAAGTGAACATTTCGTCTGGCGAACATACGAGTGGCGCGTCAATTGTGCTACAACAAGAAATTCAAATAACTTTTTTTCTTAATCAATGTATTTTATTTATTTATTTATTTTTTTTTTTTATTGTATAGAAAATTCAGTTTTATTATATTATAATTAATTGATTTTGAAGATGATAGACTGTAAATGACCTCCTTGCTCATTCACGCATATTGGACACCTGATTAGAAAATTATGGTAGCAGAAATAATGGACTGTTTCAATTCAGTCAAATTCCTTAGTTTCGTTTTGTACACCTCTTGCTTGACATAACCCCATAACAAAAATGTCTGGCGCAGTGTGGTCATTTGACCATTTGGGACTAGCGGAAAGTGGAGTTTTTGGATATTAATTTGTTTTGGGAATTTTCGTTAGAACTCCGATACAACCGGTCTGGCTATGGAGGAACTATTCTAGTGGGATCAAAATGTCGTTGAAACGACTACGTCTTAGGCGCAAGTCTGGGTAAAAAAACTCCTTCAACATCTTTAAATAACAATCCAAATTGGTCGTTACTGTTACAACGTTTTCTTCAAAGAAGTGTGGCCCCACAATGCAGCTTGATGGAAGTGCGGACTACACAGCAAGTCGTTCTGGGCGCAGTTTCGTCTCATGGAGTATTTTTGAATTAGATTTACTTTATACAAGGCAATTTTGCTTGTTTATATTGCAGTTTAGTTAAAAATGGGCCTCATAAGATATACACAGGCAATTTATCAAGTTGTTGTCTTCTTCAGCCATTTGAATCATTTTTTTTTTGGCAAAATTCCAGGCGAATAGGAAAATCCAGAATGTTTAACTTGCTTTGGACTTTGCACTGAAACAAGTTTAAATCACCATGAATTTTCCGTAGTAATGACCGTTTGCTAACGCCAATTTGCGCCGATAAGTTTCGAGACAAAGCGCTTGAATTTGCCTGAATTGACGATGCTACAGCCGCGATTGTGTCTTGAACCTAAACATAGAGATCTCGATTGATACGGTCTTCCTGCGATTCTTCCAGATTCGGCAAACATGTTTACCCACCTCCTAATGGTCCATCTACTCGGGGGAGTGCCGCCAAACTCCCGCCTAAATTCTATTTGGATGGAAATGAAGGACTGCAAAGCATGATATCGCTTCACTATTCAAATCCTCTTTTCGGTATCCCAAGCATTCATTTTAATAAGTCTAAATAGTAACTTGCCAAATAAAAAAAAAACAAGCCAATTATTCACATAGAAAAAAAATTATTACGCTTTGTGTTTGTAGCACGATTCGTGCGCCACCCTGTATTAAAGCAAGCAAGGTGGCGGCATCAGCATCACAACAACCACCGTAAATTTACGTTAGGAGACCTGACGAGCTCAGGCATTTGCTAACAAGTATGATGTGTGACGATGAATTTTAATTTTTCTCAAAAAATATTTATTTATTCATCAATTTCTACTTTATCTCATTCAAAGTAGTCAACCCCAGATATAATACAATTGTGCCAGCGTCTTTTCCAATCCTCGAAGCACCTCTGATATACACTTTTTGGTATGTCTTGCGCTCTCTCAGCGATTCGGTTTTCTCTCCTCAATCGTCGCAAAACGCCGTCCTTTCATGGGTTTCCTCAATCTTGAGAACAGGAAAAAGTCGCAGGGGGCCAAATCTGGAGAATACGGTGGCTGAGGCACGATAACGGTGTTGTTTTTGGCCAAATAATCTTTCACAATCAAAGATGAGTGAGCAGGTGCATTATGATGATGCAGAAACCATGCTTTTTCCCCACAATTCCGAGTGTTTTTTCGTATTGCTTTACGCAAACGGCGCATAACTTCAAAGTAATACTCCTTATTTATCGTACGACCTTGTGGTAAGAACTCCTAATGCATTACGCCATGGTAATCAAAGAAAAGAGTGAGCAAAACCTTGACATTTGATCGAACTTGGCGTGCTTTTTTGGTCTTGGCTCTCCTGGACTCTTCCATTGGGACGATTGGTTTCGATGTCATAACCATATGATTCGTCACCAATTGTGACCTTTTAAGCATATTTGGATCATCGTTGACGTCATTCAACAATTTCATGAGCGATGCTCATACGACGTTGTTTTTGTTCAAAATTCAGCAATTTTGGAACGAATTTCGCTGCCGCACGCTTCATGTCCAAAATTTCCGAAAATATTGCATGCCACGAGCCAACCGATAACTAGCAACTTGTCTAACTTCTCTCCAAACAAACAAACAAATAGCATCCTTGTAGGATAAGAATATATTAAGTTGAAAAATTTGCTTTGAAGGATAATGTCTTAAAACAGGTACCTCTATTTTTATCTATTTTTTCAAATCTCTATTCTTATTTTCTATTTATAAAGGACACTATTTGTTTGTCAATGATATGTCCAACTTTCAGAATAATATCTTTATAGCTTCAGGAAAAATGATAATGATTTATTACACCTGGTGAGTACAGACAAAGTGACAAACAGTCTAGAACTTGTATCTCAAGATTTACGAGTATATAATCTAGTAATTACAATCATAAAAACATTGATTACTTCTTATTTAAGTGACAATGATTTCTCGTATGTTTTGATTTTAAGAAATAAATATAAAAATCTTTTAAGAGTTTTCTTGTATGGACAAGCAGATATTACAATTTAATAAAAAAAAGGCGTGTCTGAGATATTAGAGAATATTCTGTTTTATTTGAAAAGCCTATCAATGAAGTTATGTGTGAAATGCCATCATTCAAATAGTGACTGCTGCTTCGCAGGATATCGTCCAATTTTCGATGACTCTGGGGTATATTGGCTTTGACGGCACCCGTCGTTTGCGCCTTATTGGCATAGACCTGCCACATAAGGAACTCTACAGCAAAAGGTTTAATGCGAATAAATCGCACGATGGACAATTAATGATTCTCTCAAATCGCTCGTGTCCATTTGTGGCATCAGCTGTATTACAGCACTTTCATTCATATCATTCAATATTAACGAAAAGAAGTTGGTTATGATCAATCGATAGACTTCTCCGTTGATGATGATACTAATGCTGTTATCGCTTTCGAATAAGTACGGACCAATTTTGATAAATTTTTTGTGTTTTAGAAATATTGCATTGGATGAGCTCAAATTCTAAATTATATTTATTAGATTTGTTACAGATTTTTTTACATTCGTTCTTTTTTCAATTTATTTTGAACCTTTTTAGATTAGATCGAAAAAAAAAATGTGAACTCACATTGGAAATCACCGCAGTGTAGACATCAAAAAATTGTGATTTATTATTCTGTACTAAAAAAAGTTTCGAAAAATATGCAAAGTTGTACAAAATATTATCATATTGCACACAATTTTCCAATACAGCATGGTTCGATACAGCATGTTTCGATGCAGCATTTTTAGCACACTAAAAATGCCCCAAAAAGAGAGAAATATCTTTTCTGAATGCCTAGTACTTGAATTAGCCAAAACCTGTTGACGATTCCCCTGCAACAAAGTTGCTTTTCCCAAAAGAACAAAGTTGCTTTTCCCAAAAGAACAAAGTTGCTTTCCCCAGAAGCAACTTACGTGCATATAAGTATTATACGTATGGAAAATTGTATAAGAAGCAGGAAATATGTTAAAAAATATATATCAATATTTAAGGAATCTCAATATTTAAAAAGGATATGAAACTTATGTTTTCGAATTACCGAAATTGAATACTTTTTTTCTTTGTTACTTCCATATTTATAGGATGCAATACAACTTTCTGGGTACAATTTCAAAAGACGTTTCATTTATACAAACAACGCTTCAACATATCGCCATATAAAATTCAAATTGTCGACCAAGTGATTATGTAGATCCACTGTCAAAATTTAATGTCATGTCTCAATGTTGACATTTATTCGCCTTCGAGACAAAAGCCACATTAACCAACAGCAACAGCGGCACTTCATTCGACAGCACTTCACCGCCAACGTACGACTAGAGTATATGTTTTATTTTACGGATAAAATCGAACCATTTTGCGATGTAGTCACTTGTGTGATCGACGTATTTGGCCAAAAGATTTCTGGTATTCTTAATAAATCAACAACAAATGCTTGTAACTGTTTGACAAAAATTCATTGATTAAAAATGTTCCATATTGAAACTCAATATACCATTCATCGTCGATCAATCCAGATTGATTTAGTTTTATGGAAATTCAGCATTCATTTTGAACAAATCACATAAAACGCCTTTTTCTTTTTGGTTGTTAATGAGCAAATTTAAAACATCAAAGTAGTTAGCATATTATGCTGCTTCGTTTGGGGCAGGGGGGAGATCTAGATTGAATATTTGTGTATTACGTTTTAAACAGCAATACTGTGTAGAGTATGACTTTGAGCTTTGCTTCTATAAAACGTATGCAAATATTTATACGCAAAGTGTGTAAACAATATAAGACACGTCGATCATTCCTGCATTGTAATTCTTAGCAGCTTAACAGCGATGATTGCTTGCTTGTGATGATTTAGTTTGATTTGAGGTCATAAAATTAAAAACCAGTCCAATTGTAGTTGATAGTCCAATTAGATGTCGACTCAATATGTCTTGAATTGGTTAACGCTAATCGCACATTTGTAAATTGCCCAAAAATAAGTTTACACCACCTTCATCGTTGCAGTGTTTTTTTATTATCGAATGGCAGTCAGCGCTGGTTGATCATTACTATAAATATATGCAACAATAAAAATGCCTTTGTTTAGAATTAATTTAAAATTAAATATTTATTTGAGTGTAGACGTAAAACTAACATGAAAAACATTAAAATTCAATTAAAGTTTTATGCAATATAATGTTGTGTTGTTGTAGTAATAGTTTATTATAAATGGAAATAATACGTGATAAGAAAAAAAGTTAGACGAAATTAGTGCAAATGTAGAACAGAAGGACGAACTGATGCAGATAGGCAAACCGACAGACTGACTGACCGACCTACCGACCAACATCGTTGATAGGAATAAGAATGAATGAATGAGTGAATGAACGCTAATATAGAGTTTTTTTTCAAATCGGTGTAAAATCTTGACATGTGCAAATGCAAAAAGTAATGAAAGAAGATAAACACAACGCGAAGGTTACAATGAGACAGCGCGCACTGTTCCGGTTACTTTTTCTGGGGATTCGACACTCGCATAGTAGGAAATGTCCCTCATAATCTCTTCAGCATGCGTTTTTTCTCCTTGATCAGTTTTTCCTTTTTCTTATCTTGTAGCCTTTTGTCCACTGCATGTTTTTTAGAGCTTGGACCTTCATCTTCTTTGGAGTCTGTAGACTTGGCCGCCTGAAATTTTAAAATAAAAAACAGACACTATTTTATACGGGTTCTTAAAGAAATTGATACTGAGTTTTTACGGAAAAGAAAATTCACATACTTCAGTAGCATAAACGTGTATGTAAGTGTTTTAAATGCTGCCTGTGTAAAGGGTGAATTTGAGCGCTTGTGTTCATAGCTTATCATATTAAGCAGAGTCTTGCTCTAGAAGTGGCGTATGAAACTATTAATACCCATTTTGCCACGCCAAAGCAAATTGTCAATAGCATAATTCGACGTGTGTAGTGTTCGTCGCTTAAATTAATTAACTAAACTATTAAAAGTAACCCACAACTCTTTGTGTGGCATTTGTTTCTTCGCGATCTGCTCAAGTATTCATTTCTAGGATTGTAAGACCTATATTTGCGAGGCCATATGTAGTTAGGGTTATTCACTGTTGGACACGATTGCCTCATGTCTTTCGTTTGAAACTTTTGGCACATTTTATTACCACAGTACTGTATTTTTTGGATCTCTTAGGGCTCTACTCAGGGGTTTTTGTATACGTCTCCCCCTTGTGGCTGGGAAGCCATTAGTTCTGGTGGAACAAAACTGCTATAAATTGTTTAATGTTTAAATATACTATGTAGTAGTCTTCTTTGCCTAAATGTGCTTTTGTTTTACAATACTGATTTATATAAATAAATGCGAAGAACTTGATTGGGCTTCTGGTAAATTAACAGCTGAAAAGAAAAGATTGACATACAACTTCTGTGATGGTTATAAAGTAGCTTTTGACTGTTCGATGTCAAAATATATATTTGAATCTTTCAGTTTGTAATATTAATGTTCTCTCTCTAATGTTCTCTATGATTGTAGGAGAAAATCATACGGAGTGAATTGAAACTAAAAGAGGCCCTGGACAAGGTTATAGACGACCAGACGATCATTTCAATATCATAACGCAAATGATAATGAGGAACACCACAGTAAATGCAAGTAATGTTAACTTTAACATTAAAAATTGCTTCCTGTGGATTGATTACCGATTACTTGCGCATTCAATAGAACTAGTTATTTCATTGCAAATAATGTATAAAATTGTAGCCGCCGTTACAGCTTCATAAAGTTGTCCAAGACTGAGTTCTTACATCAGTGCCAGAAGTATTGCTTCTGATCATTTATTGAGGAATAATAATTTGGTTAAAAAAAGTGAATCAAGAAACTGTTATTTTGGAAGCAAGTCACAAACTTGGCCGCTCTAAATGCCTAGAATTGGTTGTAAAATGTTCTCCAAAACTGGTACTTTTTTCTCAGACAGACACTAGATTTCAAATAAATATGGAGTAGCTGTTCCAATTAAAGTTATAATTCCGTATTTTAGAACGAAAAACATACAAAGTAAAAAATTCTAGTAAGTGAAGTAGACTGTCAGATTGTAAATCATATTTTTCTGCTATATTAAGGTACACAACATTTTTGTAACGTTAGTATTGCAAAGTTTTATAATGTATTTGCCATTGAATTGTGGAGAAGATGTGTTGTAATATTGTAATTTAGTCAAATCGGCCTTGAGGCTTAAAATTACAATCCTGAATAAATAAATCAAATTAAAAAAATAACTGGTTCTGTACACCGCATAATTGTTCCATAAGTTTCCTAGAATTAAGAGAAAATTCTGAAAAATCGTTGATGATATGGCGTAGATAGAATATGTGTAAAATTTTCTGACTAAAATTACATAAATCCTTAAAAAAAATCGGGAACATGCCAATAGTGTTTCCTAGAATTAAGAAAAATTCTGAAAAATCGTTGATGATATGGCGTAGATAGAATATGTTGTGCAATTTTCTGACTAAAATTACATAAATCCTTAAAAAAAATCGGGAACATACCTATAGTGTTATATTATAATCTGATTGGAATTTGTCCAATTGCCTCAAAACTGCAATTGGTGTAACAAAGTGCAAGGGATGGATTTCTTATTGAAACGGCTCTGACGTCGACTGTCGACTTGTGACAGTCTCTACAAGCGAAAGTTTACTGCCTAATCACTCATTTTCACATTCAACGCTTCCCTTCATGTAATAATTTAGACTAACTTTTTGTCTTAACATACCTGAGCATGAATTTCCGTCATCATTTTTGCGCGCTGCGAATAATCATCGTAGCGTTCGAGCAACAATTTACCCGCTTCCTCGTTCAGGGCAGATTCGGCGTTGGGAACAATGAGAAGGCATTTGATAGTGAGTAATATGTGTTTTATGCCCAAATCCGGTTTCCAGTCCTTTTTCAGAGTATTCACGCAAATCTCACCATTGGCAGCCACATTTGGATGGAAGATCTTGGTGATAAAGAAGGCTTTTGGTGGCGCTTGCGGGAAATCTTTGCCCAGCGTCAACTTAACTCGAAACATACCACCAGCATATGGTGTTCCCGAAGGACCCTCGATGAGGGCCTGAATGTCAGTGACATCGGTGTCGTTTATTTGTATTTTGATGCCCTCCAGGGGATTCTCCACCATACTTTGCATTTCTTTCATAACCTGGCGGATGGTTTGGGGGGACAAGTTTTCTACGTTCGATATCTGTTAAACAGGGGTAACCAAGTGTTAGCAATAGTATGCGGACGCATATATCCTCATCTTCTACGTACCGTGCTCATGTTGAATGCCTACTCCACGTCCTCAGCACAATAAATTGCCTTACTTTCTACTTCCTATTTTTTTTTTTTTGCGAAGCTTTCCTTTCGCAATGTTGTTGGCTTGTTAGTTGGTGTCAACGCGCACAAAGTGAAGGGTCTGAGTGGCTTGGCTGCTCCGTTCTTATTAGCAACCCTGATCTTGTCACTTGAATGTTGTTTACAGCTGCACGCTATTTGAAAATAATATTTGTTAAACTAAATCGAAAAATAAGAAACTTTTTCCTTGAAGAAAGCAAACAATTGGAAACGGAGAATACACTTTCATTGCAGGCAGCAAATACACAATAATTGTCGATAGCCAATTACTGCTTTTCGTTATCGATTGATGTGTGGAAATGTAATCGAGTCTCGTTCCCTGACAACACTGAAGAAATTACTATTACCAAATTAGAGTCAATGTAGATGGCGCAGACCAATTCGTAGAAGTTTCGAGACTTTTGATGAGAAGCTTAACGTTTTTCCCTTACAAAATGGAGTTTCAAAAATTTATTTTTTTAGATTTTTGATGTGAGTTTTAAAGAACTTTCTTTTAATGCAATGCGTAATCGTTCGCGATAATTTTCAGTGAACACAGCTGCACTAAAGATCATTTATTATAAAAAAAAATATTAATAATAGTATAACGGAACTAAACAAATATTCCCGTTTAAAACTATTCAACTTATAAGGTAAAAAAGTTGTTATTAACTCTGTGATAGAGCCATAAAAAAATATTTCAAATATCGAATTTTTGTTTTCTTCATACTTCAGCAGTTATCAAACAAATTCAACAACACAAATTAATTATTGTGTTCAAATATATTCTAACACAGTTAGGTGTACACTTTTCAGAATTTTTACGCAATTAGGTTATTCTAAGCTGGTAAAAATTCTATCAAATTGTACAAGATATGAGCAAAATGTGGTCCTCTAGTTTACTGCTTTTAAAAAGTAAACATTTCTTAAAAGCAGAATGATTCATGATATCTTTCATACGTATGAAATTCTATTGTTTATGCCAGCATTTCTTACAACATTTTCCATTAGAGGGAATTTTTGTTTTTTATCACTAATACTGGAACAAAGCTAATATAAAGAATATTTAGTTGACCTGAAAAAATGTTATACGTGTATTTGTTCTGCCTTCATCGATTTATTTGTGTGTCTTCATTTGTGATACTACTTCTAGTTTACTTAATTTTGTAGATGGTCATCTTTTACTTTCGTATTTTATATCTATTGCAGGTCAAGCACCACTAGTAATATACTGACATTTTCAACGATATTCCATCAATATTTTTTTACGAATAGGAACATGGTTTTCATTAAAACCAAGTAAGTATCGTTGAAAGTCAATATATTAAGATGGAAGGCTCTTTAAACGATAATGATAACACATGAAGTTATTTCAAAATTGTTTGTTATTATATACATGCTTTTTACAGCTTTTCTTGTTTTTTTATAATGACTATGTAATTGATTAGAGAAAAATGCTTAAACTTGCCATCCTGAATAAAATTAAAACTAAATTACAATCTCTTAAAATTGTCGTTAAGTAGTTGCGACGTTTGCTAAATGCATAAATATAGTATTTTTGTAATGTGATATAATATTTTATATAATTTAATTTATAATTTAGTTTAGACAAATTTTAAAATTAGTTACAAACATTCAAATAAGAAAACCAGTCAATATGTCAAATAATATCATATTTCAGCAAATTATTTTTTTTTTTTGCACCTATAGTGTTAAGTTTGTCAGATTTGTCTGCTAATGTGCCCACCACTAAATGCAAACATCACTTAATGTTGCTTTTGGCATTGGGCTGATTTGTGACAGATATTGATAGACACACACACATACACACAAAGCTGTCAAAGTATGCACTAAACACATTTGTAAACATCACTTTAGTTTTTGTCTAGATATATTAAGGGATTGTTTTGGTGAATCTTGATGGAGTTTCCTGAGATCTTAAAATACGTGTGCCGATTCTGCAGGAGTTACGATTTAGTTTTGGATTGGAACGATGAGCTAGATGAATTTCTAGATTTATCCTACAAAGACTGCTACTACAAATATACCAAATTTAAAGAGATTGGTAATTTTATGTGATCCCTGTCAGATGACTGATTTAATGCTATCCATTTGCCAATATAGCTGGAGATACATTATCGCAATACCTGTGCAAAGACTGTGCAATGGGCTTGAAAAATTTCCACTACATTGTTGAGAAATCTCTAGAAACGCGAAGCATTTGGAGGCAAAGCCAAAAGTCTCTGCATCACTCATCAGATACGGCAGCGCAAATTAGACATTTAAAGGACACTGCGAAGACGGCAAATAATGCGCGTTATGATTCTGATCTAGCGGATTTGTTAGACGAAGATGACGGTGGAGCGCCTGAATCAGATAGTCCTCTCCAGAAAAGTAGCAAAGAAGAGCCAAAAACAGTTTCTGAAGAAGTAGTGTCAGATTTTAGTGAATTGATTTCCCCTGTTGAATATTCGGTGGATGTATACGAAGAATATGACCAACCTTTTCACGAACCTCAGAATGCTGATGACTTCAAGGAGCTTGAAGAAGATGAAATATGTTTCGAATTGGTGGAGACAGTAGAAGATAATCCACGTGAGAAATGTGAGGAAATCCATAACGGAGCCGAGTCGTTTCAGGATGCCGAATATTTGTCCGTTGAAAGAATTGCTGAGGAAATTTTGTGCGACGACTTTGATGAAGAGAATTCACGAGGTATGGAGTCCGCCTACGATTCGCAAACGGACAGTACTCAGAACAAAATTGAAGGGGAAACTGAAGAGGCAAAAAGCGACAACGCCAACTCGGATGCGTTGACAAATACTGAGAGCAAGCCGCGCTCAATTGGAAATACCCCTGTAATGTGTTCCTATTGTTGTAAGTCAATGACTATTAATATAATCGTGTTCATGCGAGTATATAACTTATAGTTACAATTTTGCAGCGAAAATCGTGCACAACATTTACTACTTAAAATTGCATGAACAGACCCATCAAGCGGACAGACGGCGCGAAGTTACTTGTCCTACATGTGGCCTAAAATTGTATAACAAACGGGCCTTAAACACGCACAAGGCCATTCATGAAAAAAATCGCGTAAAAAAATATAAATGCGAGTTTTGCGAAAAAGCCTTCTTCCATCGGGGTGCGTGTAATGTTCATAGGCGCATCCATTTGGGCCAAATGGTACAATGTCCACTTTGTCCCAAGCAATATTTTCGACAGTTGGAGTTAGACAAACATATGCAATCGCATTCCCACGAAGCTCTAAATAGTAGTAAACCAAAAAAATATTATGTACATTGCAGATATTGTGATAAAAAAATACAGAGCGTCCGGTTCAGCGCGCACCGAGCAGCACATATGAATGATCCGTATATGCGATGTACTTTATGCGAAAAGGACTTCTTCAGTCGACGAAGGTAAGTTATCTAAACTTTTCTATGAGTAGCTTAGCGTTTAATGAAGCATTCATGTTGTAATATTTAAGTTAACCAAAAGGGGTATATGTAATGTCGCAAGTAATCTAAACGGCATCAATTAGAAAGGCATATCATGAGAAATTTGGCTGGATGCATACGTGCGTATAATTCATTAACCAGCAGTTATTTATGTAGCCAACAAATTACGGACGCCTTCTGTACTTTTGTTCATTTTTTTCATATCCATATTTGAATTTATTAATCAATCAATCAATACCCAGTATTGTAATACAAAATGGTAGAAATACAATTTTTCGGTTATATTGACGTAAAATCTTATTAGGAAATTTATAAAGTTCACATCAAAAAAACCAAACAATGTTATAAGTATGTATGTAGGAGTAAAGATAGGATTATCGATGGGCTTAAAACAAGGTGGTTATTCTCTTTAGTTAGAGAAATTTATAATAGGTTTATGTTTGAAATTACAACGGGAGACAGTGAAATTCTTTAGATTAAGTGGAAAGGTGTTTCGCAGACTAGCCACTACTTGGATAGTTGTCTATTTTGGCTTGAGAATTTCTATTCAAGCTTGCAAATCTGAAACTGCTGCGGGGACATTAAGGCTTTTAATTTCAATAACACGAAAAAGCAAAAGCGACTTATTTGCAAGAATCACTGAAACGGACATTCTAGAAAAGCGTTTTCTTGCAGCTCATAGTTTTGTCTGCATTGAAGGCCATTATTAACATATTTCAGTATTTTATGAAAATAAGCTCTTCAACCTCTAATAAAATATGAGCCATAAAACTGCAATATGCGCCAAAGTATATTCTATTTCGAGTAGTAATATTACATTCAGATTACATAATGTTCTTAGAATTATATTGATTTGTTCGGAAATTAATTTCGTTTTTAATTTTATAAAAATGGAAGACGATTTTCTTTTAGTGAATAAATATTTTATTAAATTTGGTTGCATTCGATAAATCTAATTTCCTTGGAAGACCAGGCGTGGTACATCTTCAACATCAATACCACAGGACATTTTGCGAACCAGTTTTGGCATTGGAGTTCTGCCAATACATCTCCATAAACATAGGATAATATTTTCTTGCTTAAACACCTTTTGTTGTACACTTTCGATAGTAAAAAACAAAAATATGCTGGTTTTCATTTTCATATTTAATATCAGCTTTCGAAATATATAAAGAACATGCGGCTAAAGTGTGAGTTTGACAGTGAAAAATAAAATCCTCTGCAAAAAAAAAAAAAAAAAAAATACTTTCCAATTAACTCATATTTTATTAGAGTAAACACCCGAAATATGCGAGGTGAGCTTTAAATTAGAAGAAATAAGGGACGTAATAATATATGTTGTTTTCTACAATGATGGAGTAATCAGAGTAATACGAATTCATTGAAATTATATCTATTTAGTTTTACTAATATTTTATTTTTATTCTACATCTTAAATTCTTCGTGATAAAAAGAAAATTACAGTTTCATTTTCAAAATTTATACAATTACATGACTCTATGCCTAACTGTAGCATGGTTTTGGTTTTGAATACAAAGTAATATACGAATATGTTGCCGTTGTATTACGAAAATAAGAAACTTCATGAAAGTTAGGCATATGAACAAATAAGATATCCATCCAGAATGAATTTGACTAATTTAAGAGCTTATTTTTGAAAATATTAAATGATAAAAAGAAAGCGTGTTAATCATAATGTAGAATACTTACGACTACAATATTAATACTGCTATCGTTTCGTGTAGTGCAAAGGTAACAGCAAGTTATCCTGTACATTCTTTAATTCCACTCGAGCTACTACCATCTACATATATATGTATGTATATATCACAAGATGAGTCATGTAATGGTATCATCTACTATATTATATGGAACCACGAGAGCGCTAGTAAAATAAGGCAACCCAACTACCACTAGAAACTACATATCGTACATTTTGGCAAATTGTTATTACTTTCGGTGGTTCCCGACATAACCATCTATCAATATTTGAGTAGCGGTCACCTCCGTGTGTCTGATGAACATTTCGATTAGTCAAAACATCGACAATTCCATTTTCCAAGTCCCTTTGAGTGAGTCTAAAAATGGGAATATAAGAAACTCTCCCATATCTAATTCATGGAATGCAAGGGATTTTTTTTTTACTTTCGGTGGTGGGCTCTCTAGAATGACTGTCTTTACATATTATCATCCACCAGCATCCGCTTGCTGACTGCGCACCGTTTTCTTTGTCCAACTAAACTTTTTAACTACCAAGGTATGAAAATGGACGCGATTGTATTGATAGTGGTACAAAACACCTGTAACTTTTTAGGATCTGGAAGCGCTACTCGCTTTGAATCTCATCCCTTGCAAAAACAACCAACTCGGTAATCCAGCAAGTATGGCAATTCAGAAAAAAATGTTTTTTATTCGGCATTCGATTCCAAATTAGTTTTTTGTTGGACTAATTTGTTGATTACTAAATCGAATATCGTGTTCAATGTAGAGCAAAGGACTTTGACCGATCTACATCTAAAATATTCTGAACTCTTGGTTTTTACAACCTATAACTGTATTGAAAACGTTATAAAAGGTCTGTATAATGGTGGCTTATCAATTCATTTTTCTTTAAATAGTCAGAGATCTTAGGTTTTAGTGATATTTCTAATGTTTTCAAAAATAAAAGCAAAATTGAAATGATCAGATAATAATATCAAATATGTGTAGAATATACTGATAAACGAAAGGGGCTATCAGTTTAATAAATGTGGTGGTATTGTATCAGTCCCTAAGGCGTTCAGTTGATTTCTAGTCATTGCATTTTAAAGGTAAATATTATCCAAACAGTACGAATTAAAAAAAGGTTATGACGTATGTCAAAAGACGTCTAAATAGAAGTAAAATAATTAATTTTTTTAAATATTTTTAATCCATGTCGCGGGTGAATGTATTAATTACAGTTTGATTAACTCTAGAAGTACTTTCGCTCTCTAAGACATATTCTTCGCTGTTGTTATTGTGCTATCGTCTCTTTTTTTCTCTTATTTCAGTGGCGGCAAACATATGGCACGCGTACACAATAGAAAAGGCGGAAATTACGATGATATCTCATTTTTTTACAAAAGTAAAGTCACCCCTAGACAAAGCTTAGTAATGCTAATGCAGCAGGAAATCGTGGAACCGGCAGAATAAATGGAAAGTAAACGGAACTTAATTCAATTTATATTTTGTTGCTTAACATGTAAACTAATTATAGAAGTCTTATATAAGTAAAAAAAAAAACTTTATGACTCTCCCACAGATAGCGCACACCTCAAGTTTTGCTTGGAAATTTCTTCTTTTGTTCTTCTTTTAGTAGTGAGATATTCTGTGTTTAAATTTGTTGTTATCGCCGAGGCAAATATTATTTAGCTGATTGTCCGTCACGAAGTGATTTTGGGTTTGGAACAATTCCACAAAAAGTCTCATATTTTTGATTTACAATTTCAAAATGGCAAATTGTATTTTTGTAAAATATAATTCTCGGCAATGGAAATATTTTGGAAATATTTTTTATTTATTTTATTTTTTTTATTTTATTTTTTTTTATTTTATTTTATTTTTTTTTTTTTTTTATTTTATTTTTTTTTTTATTTTATTTTATTTTTTTATTTTTTTTATTTTATTTTTTTTTATTTTTCCTGCAAGGACTCAAGGCCAATTAAAAGTAAATCACAATACGCATATGTTTTTTTCCAAACCTATAAATAGGGATTGATGCATGTCATCGAAATGTTTATTCGGAAATGTTCTGAATTCCACTTTCACGCGTAAGCGGATTCTAAGCGATTCGCGCAGAACGAACAGATTTAAGCTAAAGGATTAAACATTGAAAAAATTACATCACATGGCTCGTATTGCTTTAGAATGTGGATTCATGTTTGTTTATTTTTGGAATGACAAAAAAATTACTGTAAATAAATATTTGAAAAAATTGCATTGCATTTTGTGATATATTTTATTCAGACGGTAACCAAACAGAAAAAGAAATGGCGGCACTAACTTTTAAATGTCTGATTGGCTCCGCCTTTATATAAATTTAAGTTGTACATCCTAGTATTTGTTGAAACACCGAAATTTTGCATTATCAATATTTTGCGTATGAGGTAAGTCGTTTTTAGGTTAGAAATAAGAAAGTCGTTTAGAAATAAAGAATGTTTTTCCATCGCAGCTTCAACGTAAATCATTTGTTTTTATTCAGTTCTACCTAAAGAAAGCTGCAGCGTGTTTTTAATATTAATAATAAGATATTGATATCAACTTAAGGGTCGTCGTATTATGTATTTCAAATGAACTAATGAATTAGTGAGTACATACATACTATACTAATAAATCTGACCGATGTCCAGAAATTCTATAATTTATAATGGTGTCGTTGCAGTAACCTAATTTTTGTTTATTCCACTGCTTTATATATAATTCGCTGTGAGATCTGAAATAGTTCTGATACTTCCCACATAAATTACCGATTTAAGCCATATACAGGGTGGCGCACCAATTGTAATACAATAAAAAATTCAAATAACCTCTTTTCTAAATCAATGTATTTCATTCATTTATTTTTTTAATTGTAAAGAAAGTTCAATTATATTGTATAAAACTAATTGTTTTTGACAGATATCCTGAAATTCTATAATTTATAATGGTGTAATTGCAGCAACCTAATTTTTGTTTATAGCATTGCTTTATAATTCGCTATAAGATCTGAAAAAGTTCAGTCGTTTAACTTCTAATACTTCCCACATAAATTATCGATTTAGATCATATACAGGGTGGCGCACCAATTGTGCTACAGTAAGAAATTCAAATAACCTCTTTTCTAAATCAATGTATTTCATTTATTTTTTTATTATATAGAAAATTCAATTTTATTTTAATTGTTTTTGAAGATGATAGACCGTAAATATCTTTCATGCTCATTTACGAATATGCGACACATGATCAGAAAATTATTCATTGCGGCCTGAAGGACTAAGTCGTCGGGATCGCCTCAATTATTATTTTAATGAACTGCTTCAATCCAGTCAAATTCCTTGGTTTCGTTTTGTACACCTCTTACTTGACATAGCCCCATAAAAAGTCGGGTGCTGTCAGGTCTGGTGACCTTGCGGGTCAGCGGAATGTAGAGTTTTTGGATATTAATCTGTTTAGGAATTTTCGTTGGAGTTCCGCCATAAAAAGCGCTTATTCCACTGCTTCTATACCTTCCTGTAGCTTCATTATAAGCAAGCTCAGTCTTGGCCGGTTTTTTTATAATAGATGGCAAAGTCATCGTAATCTCTTCCTTTTCTTTTCTTTTTTCTTTCAAATTAAAAAAAAAAAAAAATTATGAAAATGATTTTTGCTTAGCCGTAAAAGCATTTACATCGGTTCAAACAGTCGGTAGAAAATCTGCAATATTGAAATCAGTGACAAAAGCTCTTCGGTAGTCAAAATGCTTAGGCATTAAAACATCTCAACTTTAAATTTGTAAAATATAAATTTAGTTGCAATATGTTTTAAAAAAATGCTTGAATACCACTCTTCACTACTTCCCAAACAAAAATAACTGTTCAACCTCTCAAAGGGACAAGTCAAGAAATTCTTCGTGTGTTCGGAAGTATGCTGAAATATGCGGAAATCGATAAAACGTATAATGACGTTCACAGCTCTCTTTAATGTTGGCAAATCTCCAACATTAATTTCTGATATCATTTTAAGATAATACAAAACCAAAAGCATAAATATAGCCTATGCTAATTGATATTTCAATAAAGTAGCAGCAGCATAAGACTTATGCAAAATACCATACACTTCGATGAATAGTCTAAATGTGAACTTCAAATGTTAGCTTATTATCAATGATCAGTCCCAAACACCTGTAGTGACTACCAAAGTAAATGTCACAAAATATATCAAGATCATACTCTAAGTGAATCAATAACATAGAATAGTGTTGGTCTTGGATGATCCTTTAAAATTATGTATTCAAATTATTAAAATGTATAGTGTCTATCCAGTAAAACGTACCTGGTACGACTGAAGAAGTCCTTTTCGCACAAAGTGCATCGCATTAGAGGATCGCTCATATGGACGGCACGGTGTGCATTAAACCTGTCACTGGGAACTTTTTTATCACACTCCTTGCAGTGTACGTAATACTTTTTCGGTCTAGTCTGTGGGTAACCATTAGTTATATGCGTATTTCCAGTATATCGAACGTAATCTTTGGCTTACTCTTTTGCCACTATTTAAAGATTCATGAGCGTGCGATGGCATGTGTCTATCCAGCTCTACCTGTCGATAATACTGTTTTGGGCAAAATGGACATTGAATCATTTGGCCCAAACGAATTCGCCTGTGGACGTTGCAAGCACCGCGATTGAAAAAGGCCTTCTCGCAGAACTCGATAATACGATTTTTGTCATAAAATCTGGTAATTCTTTTAGCGGTGTATGTCGATCCTCAATTTTATCGCAACTATTTCACGGCAGTAACTCGATTTGTTCGATTCATTATCTTTTGGAGTATCTTTGATTTTTGCTGTGAACGAACAAGTCTTCATAATTTGACTTTTCATCCGTAAAGGGCAGGCTGTATTCCTCTGGCGCGCTCTTTGCTGAAATTCTCTCAATTTCAATTAATTCGAATACTACCTCTGTCAAAGCACCCTTTATGTCCGAGTTTTCACGTAAGGCCGATTCTTTTTTTACAATTTTTAAACTCTCTATTTCTTTTATATTGCATTCCTGCTCGTTTCCATTTTCCTCAAAAGAATCCATAGAATGTTCTATAGAAAAGTTCAACTCATGTGATTCTGGTGCCGGTTCTTTACTGGAAGGAACGCATAATCTTCTCACAGGTCGTCCCTACTCTTTCTTGGCAACATTTTTGGACATTTTATTTCCATTTTTCACCCTCCCTGTTGGTTGTTCCTTGTTCGTAACTGGACCTTTCAAATTTAATTCATCCGCAACATCGGCAGCTGTGAGGTATTCTTCATAGTCTTTGAGTTTTCAGAGATTTTTCAACAAGCAAATGGAAATTCTTGACACCCATTGCACAGTCCTCACACAGAAATTGTGACAATCGGTATGCGGCTATAATGAAAAACATAGAATAGATAACATTGAATCGCCCAAGCGAAAGGGCGCGCACAAGGAATTACCAAGCTTTTTAATTTTAGTGTACTTACAGTAACAGTCTTTGTAGGATAGTCTAATAAGTTCATCCAACTTTTCGTTGCAGTTGAAACTTAAATTATAACTTCTGCATATTCGACAAACACAACGGAGGCTCTCGGACAAATCCATTAGAAAATACTCCCAAGTACAGGACAAGACATGAGAAGTAAACAAAAACAAAACATTTTCGCTGTGCATACCGATAATCAAATTCGATAGATGTGGCAATGAGGATGATACACTATCAGACAAATCTAATAAATCAAGTTGATTGGCAGGAAATCGGTGGATATGAACAGTAATATCGATAAATATTAGTAATGGGAACTCAAATGGCGTCACAAAAGTAGTTAAAAATTTAAATATTTTGTTTTTACAGTAAACGTGGGAAATGTAGTAAAAAGTACTTGTTGTTAGATTTTTGTTTGACGTATTGTCTTTGGTATTTTAAATAAACCAGCACTCAACTGCTGTAAAAATAAATGTTTTAAAAATGTTGATAAGAATTTAATGAGATACATAAAATTCTTCTAGAAATTTGAAATGGCAATAGCAAAAAAAAAAAAAAATTCTAAATTAAATCCTAGGTGAAAACGTTTACTTTAGTACTACTGAGAATGTTGTTACATAGTTTTTTTTTTGTTCCAAAACGGATTCCTCACTCTTTCAGCGTCAGTTTGTACCCAAAGTTAACTGGTTTTGAACTAGTTCTACCAATATCTATAATTTTGTTTGTTTACGTTTGTTAACAGTGCTGCGTAATGTCCCTATTGTGAATGATTTTTAATGCTGTACTAACGGAGGAGAACACAAAGACTCCATTTTGCGGCAAAACTGGGTTTTTATATGGCATAAGCCTGCAACTTTTGTCAAAAACTTATCAAAAGAAGAAAACTTATCAATGAAGAAACCGCGTAGAAAATCCTCTGTTGAATTTTGTTTGAGATCTGGGTAACTTAAATACGTCATAATCAAGTAACTGTTTTTCCAATATCATTTAAAATTTTAGTTATATTTTGGTTTCCATCGCAAACATCTATTATTCAAACATCAGACCAATGCGTTGAAAATCGACTGGAAATGGATTAACCATGAAGTGGGCTGATTATGCCTAAGCTATGGTTTGAGATTGGGATGGAACGAATATAACGATTGTTATCACAAATACACTCAATTGAATGAAATCGATAATTCTATTAGTGGAGCCAGCCGGATAAGTTGTTGCGAGAATTGCGCGCCGGGGATGAACAATTTCCATTTGTTGGTTGTAAGGTCTCTCGAAACAACGAAGATTTCTTAGCAGCAGCTCGCAGCTTTGCAAACGTTTTGTAAACATAGTTCTAGTCTGTTCAAGGGTGATCATTTTTGTTTAAAAGTACCTAAATTTGAGGAAGATTTCGATGACATTGGTGGCGTTGAACTTATTAAGCTGCAGCAGAACTCTGCGAATTGGATATGTGGACGGAGAGGACCGAATAAGACCCATTTCGAACCGTGGAAGAAATTCGAAATCCTATTGAGTTAATTTATTTTATATAATTATAATTTAATTTATGCTCGACCCTACCGAAAATTCGGATGCAACTGTACCATCCGAAGGCGCATATAAGACAAAAGAAGCTAATGTAAAAAGGTAACATGTATGAATTTGAAAACCACAGGACCCCCAATCTGTTATAACCGCAACATCCAGTTAACTAAAACATTCAAAAAGATGTGTTTACTTGGGGCGACCCAAAAAAACTTGTGAAGACAATAGGGAGTGCACAGAAGAATGTCTTAAATGTGGCCGGAAATTATTTTCTAAAAGACAACTAAAACCACATATGTGAACGTAGAAGAAGAGCCGCGAAAAGAAATGCTGTGACAAAGCCTTCTTTACCAAAGGCACTTGAAACTTTCACAGGCGAACCTGCTTTGGACTAGTGGGCAAATGTATATCTTGTCTAATCGATCTGGATAAGCATATGCTGTCATATTTGCACGCCTCTCTACATTGCGATAACCGAAGATTGAAGAGAAGGATATATCACTGCGGAGAGCAAAGCAAATATTAAATGCATTTTGCGCAAGTAGGTTTGATTTCCATCACAATCGAATACGCATAGCTACGTACACTTTCAATATTGTATAAGTATTGGAGTTCCTAGTTGTGACAATATAAATAGGTAACTTTATAAATTCAATATCAACATTCATTCATGAAATGAAAAGCACTTGTTAATTTTTTCTAACAATTTCTGTACGTTTTTTCAGATCCGGCGAACATATGAAACAGATACAAAAAAGAGCAACCGGCGATTATGATGATATAACCATTTCATCATCTTTTGATAAAGCTGTAGCTACAAAATATGCAGTTGAAGAAGGCAGAATTGTAAAACTATTATCTAAAGAAATTTTGCGATACACAGCGAGATAGTAAGGTATGTACTCGTATGAAGAATTTTGATTTTTCCATATACTTTCGAATTGTTTTATTTTGACAGTTTACAATACATTTATAAGTATTGCACGTTTGTATTTCATTTGTGATAATCGAACTGCACAGCAGATTCCCCGATGTGTTAATAATTATATGTATATTCCACTATCTGCGACCCGTTTAGGATCTTGAACATTTAAAACACTTAATTAAGCAAATTTTCTATAGAATAGTCCATTACAGTCAAACACTACACCACATGTGTTGCCGTACCTGCTGACATATAAATTTAAGCTCAAAATATACAAACATACATATACAAATGAAAACATTTTTCATAATCATGGAATAATCTTGCCGATATCCAGGAGTTTATAAAATTGCACGAATATGAGGAAATTTGCTTAGCATTTGGTAAAGGCAAATAACTGTTGAAATCAAAAATGTTTATGAAAAGAAAAGAAATATGGAGGAATTTTGCAATTTTCAATGCAGATTCTTAAAAAATTCTATATTTCGGAACTTACCCAGAAAAAATAGGACAGTTTTGAAAAAAAGTTCTGATCAATAGTCAATAAATGTAGGTGCGTGATCTCCCGCAAAACCGCGGCAGTTTCCTTAGATAACGTGAAGACTTTCGAATATATAAGTTTAAACTTAAAATTCTGAATGAAATCGATCGATATAACAACTTCAATTAAGACAGTAGCAAAATACTTCTTCAATATGGCATTAATGTCGCTATTCTACTAGAAAGCGTTTTGCTTAATTCAGTTTTATCGATTAATCGCATTTGATTTGAATGCTACAATCTAAACTGGTCGAGTCTTTGGGTAATATATAGAACTGTTTCCACAATAAGACGATTGTTAATTTCCTAAGACGTGGTTTTAAGGATGGAAATTTAAATATAATTAAGATTACCAAAGACGTATTTTTGAACACTCGAATATTTCGATACAAATACAAATTTAATTACAGCTTGTCTGTTATTTTTCGGATTAAAAAATAATTATTTTCTTTTAATTTCAATTTTATATTCAGTAATTCTTATAAAAAAACACTACAAACTAACATAAAACAATTAACTTGTATTGCCGTCGCCTATTTTTTTTTCATTCATAAACATTTCAACAATTGTCGTTCGAAATTTTCATTTTTCTCGTAATTGCATTTTGATTAAAGTATAATAAATCTAACACCACTCTCTAGCGAAATTAAAAATCAAGAACAAGAGAATTATAAAATTAAGATGTATAAATTAATCAGCTCGACAAGCTCAGCCTGATGAAGTGACTGACACACATCTTCGCCTAATGTTCTTTTGCATTGCTTGAGGAAGATGCTTGAGAAAGCTGCAGTAACATCTTGCAGTTTTCGGCCAATGATGTCTATGTCATCTGCATATGGGGGGTAACCTATGGAGTTTTGTTAAGGATGGTACCAGACGTGTTAACTGCAGCTTTCCTTATAATTTAGATCTTCGCCTATAATATAGGCAAATGAGATATATGGATATATCACATATAAATGATATATGAAATAGCAGGATTAAATAAACAAGCCGCAGATAAGATTGTGCTATTTACTATTAGTATCGGTACAGTCGTTATAACGTAATGGTAATTTTTAACAATCAAACCGACTCCTTGGAAGTTACCTTAAAATGATATTTATAAGCTTTGTTTTTCTTATGGATTTTTATTCGTAAACATTTTCTTTCGTATAGTAAAACAAATGCAAAACATTTAACATACAAATATACACGGATAATTACATAATGCACAACAAGTGTAGGTGAAATATTCAAGGAATTGGATGGTCAGGATACTCTAAGTGAGCAGGAGATGAAATAAGAGGAAGGGTTACAATCACACACAATCGTGACAAGTAGTTTTGGTTTCCCTTAATATAAGATATAGCCTTAGGATGCTTGGTATATTCATCCTTTGCTATATGTGTAGTGTATAGGACTCATATGCCATTTCCACCTAAAATATATATAGTCATATACATAGGTATGCATAAGACATGTATAAATTGTATATTAATAAATTTTATTTGATATAACATTTAACTAACTTATGTTATGTAACAACCTACGTATGCAGCCATATGTAGGTTTTGCGTTACAGTTTGTATATTAAATAGGCTTATCAGTAGGTACGTTCATTTCTTATTTAGTGTACATTATTGTTTAATAATTAACTAGATTGTATGTTTACAATTACATTCGTATATTAGATCATAATTATCTGGTAGAAATTTATTGTAACAGTCTTTTATGGCATTTCCATATTTTAAATTGTTTGTAATTAAAATTTATATACTTAAAAAGAAATAGTATATGCATGTGTAGCTATAACATTAATATATGTGCATGTAAATAAATTGAAGTATACATACACACACACATATCCACATGCACACACACACAACTACGTATAATTATTCATAACATGTACATATAACATGTTATATATATATATAGATATTTAAACACAATTTAACAGTTATTAACTAACTAAATTATATAACTATGTATTTAACTAGGCTTAACTACTATAAACGAATGCGACGTTGCAATTACGCCAGCTTTCCTTTTTAAGTGTATGGGACCATAATAAATTCTGTAGTAGTAGTTTTAAATTGGTCAGTATTTTTGGGCGAAAGATTGTTAAAGGGCCAATTTTGTGTGCTAACTTCTGCTGTGTGGGATGAGAGTTGTGGTTAATGCAATATGTTATATATTTTCACAATAATTATATGCATTGTAAACAAAAATATATCTATGCTTACAAGGAAAAACGAGCTACAAAGTGGAGTTTGGTCAAATTCCGGTTTATTCATTGTTGTTATGAAACGTATTCTGATGCTTATTTACGTAAAATTTCCATTCCAAAATTCGATGTTTTATAGTTTAAAAGCTATAACAAATTTTCAAAACAGCGATTTTTGATAAGTTGCGAAAAAGCTTTTATTGTTGATATTAGGAAAGGCAAAATTTTTGTTATTATTGTTTTGTGTCCAAAATTCAGTTTATTTTGAAAATTATGACAGATTTCCATAACAGTGATTCTTTTTTTAAACGTTTAATATTTCAAAACCGAAAATTTTTAATGAAGTTTTTTGTTCCCTGTAAGCACAGATATAAACAAGAATTACTGCCTTTACAGTTTTTATTAATTTAATTGCATGTGGTAAAAAATATATCCGAACTGTATATTGCAATTGTTAATGTGATAGAAGAAATTTTTTAAATTTAGAAATGTTTTCAGTTTTAGTTGGATGTAATAATAAATTATTGGAAGTTTGAAGAGCGTTTTTACTTGGACAAATCAATACAAAAGCAAATTTCTATAACTATGGCCATTAGTTTATAAACAAAGTGACTGGTCCATATTACATAAACTGTTGTTTGAAATACAAACATTACGTATATAAAAAATGGCTTAATTTGTCAGCTCAATGAAACTTAGGTTTTCTGCTTATTACTTCTCAACGACTCATGGATAAAAGTAGATATTGAAAAATTACTCGCATTCTATTTTTGGACTCACCAAATATTATCTAAAATTCAATGATTAATGATTTATTTCGTTTATTTTATTTTTAGACTCACCAAATAGGACTTAAAGTTTAATGATTAATGATTTATTTGTTTATTAAATTTATATATGTTCATTACATTTGTCAAGTCCTCGCTTACTCACAGCTTTCGAAAGCACATGGAGGTGATAGCCACGGGCTCAAACCTACGATGATACGAACGATAGCCACATGTATGAACCAAATTCTATTTATGTGATTTTTATACAGCAACATCAGCGTTGTTCATGCTATGTTTTTCAAAATATTCCCTAATATCAGTTATATCAACGGCAAAACAAAAAAAAAAAAACAAAATTTTCCAAAGATTTTACAAAATCACATCTAAGACACTGAGCGAAATTTAGGTATTTGTTATAATAACACATATCAATGCAATACATAATACATATCGCAATATCATAGGAGCGTTTAAATTTTTTAAAATTTGCGCTTTCTACAACTTGTGGAGCCTTAAAACTCATCTAAAGGAAATGAAATGAAGCGATAACACCAATAAATCGGAAATGCGTTTAAAAATTTTGGAAATTGTCAATTTTACAGCGATTTTCCGATTCGATTTTTTGTACCTTTAATACTTTGCTGAAATTAGTCCAAGGTTTCAAATAAATTCGATTGAAATAAGCATCAATATAGTGCCCGACATAAGTGTACGTACGACAACCATTTTTGCTACCTCACGAGTCCAAAAACTTTATGGAAAAAAGTAATGATGTAGTTTTGTTTCAAAAATCATTTTATTAATATAAAACAAAAAAAAACTACTTACTCCAATGTAAACTTTGAAAATTATTAAATAAAAACGAAAAACAAACACTAGCAAAAGTCTACGTACGACTGATAAACTAACATAGATAACTTCATTTAAGCATTTCAAATGTTTATGAAATTTAAATTTAGTATTTTGTTGGCCCACCAAGGGCATCTAAATATAACTGCCTGCAATTGTCTGGGCATTAAGACTTCCAATTCTGTAGGCGTTATATTATTCCATTTTTCTTGAAGCTTCTCTTTCAGTATTGCAGCACTAGTAATATCGTGTTTTTTGATTTTGCTTTCTAAAATCTCCCAAACGTGTTCAATGACATTTAATTCAGGGCTTTGAAGTGGTGTGTGCAACTGCCGTGTGGCATAATAAAGCAGCCAATCTTTAACAACATGAGCGGTATGCTTTGAATCGTTATCTTGTGGGAATATCCAACTGGCACCAAGATTCAAAATATCAATCGATGGCTTCAAATGTTGTTTCAATATTGATTTATACTAATGACGATCCATATTTCCCCCTAATAAATGCCTATTCCAGATGCAGCGACGGCATCCCAAACCATTACGCTGTCACCACCATGTTTAACAGTTGAAATTAAGTGTTTGGGATGTATTGCTCTATTAGCTTTTTTCCCATCACTTCCAAATATATTATATTTTTATTCGTCTGTAAACAAAACTCGTTTCCAGAAATCCTTTCCTTTTGTAATATGCTGCTGGGCAAATTCCAACCGAAGCTTACGATTTTTTTCGCTTATAAGTGTTTTTTTGCGTGGAGTTCTGGCGTAGAAACCGTTATTATTTAAAGATCTTTGAATAGTTCTTGGATTTACAATCACATTTGATCTAGTTTCTAGATCTGTGGCCAACTTTATGACAGACACTTTGGAATTTTTGTTCACTTTAACTGCGCGGTTTATTTTCAATTGTACCGAGGTTTTTAAAGTTCTGAAATATTGTTTGGACCGTTGATTTGCTTAAATTCAACAGTTTTGATATTTCATCAAATTTTTTTTTCATTTCTGTGCTTTAATACCAATTTTCTCATTTCACTATTTCACTATTCCAAATAAACCTAAACACAACTTATTCGAAACCTAAGAGAGAGAGAGAGAGAGAGAGAGAGAGAGAGAAAACGTAAAACTCGAAAACCCGTACATTTCCGTTATTTTCTAAAACCATAAAATAACATACAGAAAAATAAGGTGGGCAGTACGTCGACTTTTGTCAGTGTTTTTTTTTTCATTTTTCTTAAATAATTCTATAAGTTTATATTAAAGTAATTAGGTTTTTTGGTATTATATTAATAAAACTACATTTCAAAGAAAACTGCATCATTACTTTTCTTCATAACCTGTTCAGACTCATCAGGTACTAGGAATGGGGATCGTACGTAGACTTATGTCGGGCACTGGAAACAGTTCATTGAGTGCTCTATTCAAAAGTCAGAGAACAACAGATTAATCTGTGTGAATATTGAATGATCATTACTTTTCTTCATAACCTGTTCAGACTCATCAGGTACTAGAAATGATGATCGTACTTAGACTTATGTCGGGCACTGTAAATAGTTCTTTGAGTGCTCTATTCAAAAGTCAGAGAGCAACAGATTAATCCGCGTGAATTTTGAATGATAGATAATTTTTTATACAACTCTTTTTAGTATCATAACACGAATTAAGTAGGCGTAATGACAGAATTTCAAAAATTATTAATATTTTCGTTAAATCTGTGACTATTTTTTTCTATATTTCACATTGCGAAGTTATTAGCATAATTTTAATGCTCTTGGTTTAGGGTGTTATCTATTTTAAAATATTAGGGAAAGAGTTTAATAATGTTTATCAACCCCTAGTAGTTCTTCAATTTTATAAATAATATTTTATGCATTAAAATAAGCACGGAATCTATAGGATTTTTTAAAATTTAAAAAAAAAACGCTATAATTTGCGTGTCTTTTAACCAAAATCGTGTACGCCAGCGATTTCTGGATATATTATCGGATAAAACATATTAGAAAATTCGCAAATGCTGTTGTGACAAAAAATATTCTAATTTTTAGGAATATTTGATAGCATCTAAATTTAAGTGAGCTTACACACATTTATATTTTCAGACAGAAGAAAACCTGCGGTTTATTCTTAGCATCAGTTTGTATGACAATTAACTTCAACATGAGTGGTTTCACACTGCATATATTCGTCTTTAATAGAATTCAATTTAATGAAAAAATTTTCACATATTAAAAAAAAAGATTAAAAAGAAAAGATTTAACCGGACTATTTATTGTCCATATGATCGAAATGCGATACAATTATTTGTCTTTTTTGTGTTAATATGTGAGCGAATACTCCGAGTAATCGATTGATCAAAAAAATTCTGTAAAAACTTCTCAAACTGATGCTCAGAACCGTCATTGAGCAGTAGGTCGCTTTCAGTGAGTTAAAAAATAGAAATATGCGCAAACTCTCTGAATATGAGCGATCTGCTATGTCCTATCCATGAGATGAAATCAAAATTTAAACAGAATATTATTGGCAACATTTTTTCCTTGTTTGTGGAGTTCCACAAATGTGTTTGCATTGCTCTTGGTTTACTTTTTTTACTCATATACCTGCAATTCTGTTATAAAAAATGTTCATAACAGCTTGGAATTAATAAATGTTGGTGGTAGATCATATTTTCTTAGTTCATAAGAAGCATATTATTGAATTATAATTAAATCCTACTGGGATTACGAGTTAAAATTAATCTACTTTTATCTATTTAAGTAATAACATATCGACTTTTATGAATTCAAAACAAACCACATTTTAAAGTACATCACATTACAAGAGTTAGCACATAGATTGACCATTAACATTCTTTGATTTTATGTAAACAAATTAATTTAAATTATATATGCATATTTTGTATAATCCTTTTACCAAAATGTACATAGCAGGCATATTGTACATAACAAACAATATGCGCACTCATATATGTTTTATATAAAACTTCGATGTAAATTTATACGGAAAGAACATCGCCATTTTTACAATTTTTTGAAATTTAAGCACCTGTTCTTAAATATGCAATTTATTAGTAATAGAGTGAAACCTTTAATTTGTAATGTACTTAAGGTGTGAAACCATTTTAGTACTCGGTGGCTGAAACGCAACTATGGCAACAAAAAGTGTCCGTGATTTATCTGTAAATTTTCTTTATATTGATTAAATTTGTATCGGCTATTGAAGCACACCGGGATATTTGTGACTTTGGATGCTTTAACAGAACGCATATGTCAAAATCGGTCTAGGAAATTTTGGAAATTTCACGTTTAAAGATGACAACCGGAACGGCCGGACAAACAAGATTGATGGGTACAAAATCGTGGTCAGACTGATACGTTTCTATTCGAGTAGTTACAGAGAGAATCTGAAAATATGGCTCATGACCATATGAAACGGCTTGAACTCGCCAAAATGCTCTATATTATGGACCAGCACGAGCTAAAGGAAATCTTCTTTGCAAAGTATGTAACCACGTGCGATTTATTGCTTAAACGCAACCGAAATGATCCGTTTTTGAAACGCATTGTCACTGGGAATAAAAATTGGAATCTTTATAACAAATTCAACCGAAAGGTGATAGTAAGATGAACGCGCTCAAGTGTTATCAGAGGTTATGTTGTCATTTTGGTGGCATTTTAAGGTAGCGAATTAGTTTGAACAGCTTTCAAGCAACCAATCATAAATTCTGTCAACAATTTTGGAAAAAAGGCTTCAATTGGTGGCACTTTAAGGGAGCGAATTAGTTTGAACAGCTTTCAAGGAACCAATCATAAGTTCTGTCAACAGTTTTGGAAAAAAGGTGAATCGCAAAGTCGTTATTTTTAAACACGACACCAAAAAGTTTAGAACTTGTAAAGAGTAGGGAAGATACACGTTACAAATACCAACATTGTCAAAGGGTAGTAGAAGCATAAAACTATCATACAAACATGAGCTAAATAGAACCATCCCTGTTCGCTGCAATGCTCAGTTGGTGGTTATTTTTGAGACAGTGTATTCGACATGATTTATCTTCATATATCCACTCTGTCACGACCACGTTTGACCTCACATATCTTTACAGATTCGGCAAATGATGAGAAGTAATGCCATATCTTCCCTATAGTCATGATGTCGCAGCTTCGGGTGTTCATCTACTGCTTCAAAATAGGTGAGGACCTAAAAACCGATTTCTTCCAGTATTTTACTTTCTTTCAATCTTGATTGAAAAAGTTGTCCGAAAGGTGATAGGAGGTCACTGAACAAAATGACACATTGTAGACGAAAAATAATTATTTGAATAAAAAAAAAAATTAAAATTAATTTGAGCAAACACCTTCGTTCTAGTCAAACTAATATTTGAAAACATTATATTGGCGGCCCTCTATTTGATTTCAAGTTGAATTTTCTATTAGCAACTATTATTAACTATTGCTAGTAGATTTTAATATTCAAAAACTTGTGAAATTGTTTATGTTGTCCAACAAATTGCAAGAATCTGACAGTTGTTTCTGCAATATATTATGAACATTGTTTACAATGTTTGTACAACAGATTGGGTAAAGTTATTTCGGCTACACCTTTATACAAAATTATAATTTAATTTTTCTATAATTGTAATTATTCAATGGCTTTGTGTCAATCCTTTTCGATAGCATTGAGTCAATCATTATTAGGTACATTTTTCATCTTAACTGGAAGTACTTTCTAGGTTTATCTAAAAACAGTAAAAATTAGAGTAAATTGCACCATTTGTAAAGATATCTCTTGTTTTAGTTATTATGTTTGTTTTAGCTTGTAATTATGTACAAAAATTCATTGTATTGCAAACTAGTTTAATTGGTTAAGTCTTCTCGCATGTTTCGTTTGTCTTGAACTTTATGACAAAAATTCATATAATGATGGTGTTGTTTGCGGATGTACTTCTTTGGGATTTATTGGTTCTTGTGAAAAGCCTATCTAATGTGAATAAAATTGCCCCCTTAACAAGATTTTGTTCACGATGAGATCGTCCATGTGTTGGATTTCGGAAGTAGAAGGGCTAGTTTTCTAATTATTATCATGACAATTAATTTTAACCTTACATAGAAGGTAGTTTTTTCCATTATTGACCACTTTTGAGGCATTTTTGTGTAGATAATAGTCTTTTCATTTGTAGTTTCGTATTTGTAGAATATTTATAAATCTGGTTCTGTTCTGGTTTAAGGATCGGACTCTGTAGATTTTTTGGATGGCGGCAATAAGGACGACGGTATCGGTCTTTCCACTTGGTTGCCAAAGAATCTTGGACATCGTTCATTATCACTGCTGCTGTCGCTATTAACATGTCGTTGGCCTTCAAACTCAGTTGTTATATCCATGTACATTTCTCGTTGTTTGCGATGTTCATTCTGTAATTTATTAAAAATTTAAGATAACACGCAAGTTGGTCCAAATATTCTTTTTCTAGAATTTTGCCCACATGAGAAAAGCCATTTGAATTTAAATATAGGTTGGGATTAAAAACAGGGTGACGCACGAATCATGTTGCAAACATAATGTCAATGGAAACCGTCATTTAAAGATGTTGATGGAGTTTTTCTATCCAGAATTGCGCTAAAAACGTATTCGCATTTCTGATCATCTGGTTCCAGCTAGATGGAACAATTGCATACATAGCCAGAGCGGTTATGGCGGAGCTCCAACCAAAATTCTCAAACAAATTAATGTCCAGAAACTTCACTTTCCGCTGGCCCCCAAGGTCACCTGACCTGTCTGCACCAGATTTTGTTTTTTATGGGGTTATGTCAAGCAAAAGGTGTACAAAATGAAACCAACGAATTTGACTGAATTGAAGCAGTCCATTTGAAATAATAATTAGGGGGCGATCCCGACTTCAACTCTTCAGGCCGCAATGAATAATTTTCTGATCAGGCGCATGGAGGTCACTTACGGTCTATTATCTTCAAAACTAATTAGTTATATAAAATAAAATTAAATTTTCTATACAATTAAAAAAAGAACAAATAAATGAAATAAATTGATTTGAAAAAAAGTTATTTGAATTTCTTATTATAGAGCAATTGATGCGTCACCCTGTATTTTGTTTGTATACATTCTGCGCTTACAATGAAAAACGACTTAACTATAAATTTTTATTTTTGAGGCATTAAGCGTTTTTCAAAAAATCACTGTTATGAGAATTTTGTTATAGCTTTAGAAAACAATTTTGAAACAATAATAACAAAAAAAAAATTTTTTTTTCTAATGTCAATAATTTGAGCTATTTCGTAATTTACCAAAAATCACTGTTTTGCAAATTTGTTATAACTTATAAACTGTATCCAATTTTAAAATAGGAGTTGAACGTAAATATGCATCAAAATAAATACAGGGTGGGCCATATGAGTGTTGGCGATTTAATTCTCCAATTCTTCGGTAACGCGCGGCGCGGGGTGGCGGGGGGATATGTTGTTCGCTGC